>WSYH01011724.1:0-20276 GCA_036426205.1 Ascaphus truei
ATACACTGCTGGAATAAAGTAATTTAATTTTCATCAAAAGGCAAACGAATAATAAAAATAAATAAATTATCCAGCGGTGGGATGATGCAAGTCAATGACTATAATACCTAGCCCCCTCTTGGAGGACTACTCATTTTTTTAAAGGTTTATTGCCTTAAGGGGTTAACTGTGTGGGCTCACTCGGATTACTCCCCTCCCCACCACTTCTAAGCTAGCATCTGTTAAAGGAACAGGAAACCTATGTTTGTGGAAAAGAGATGCCCGTTGCCCTGGTCTCATAGGGTTCCCCCAACTCCAACCTGACCACCACTGTCCTCATAGGGTTGCTGATAATGTAACCTGTGCTCACTTGCCTATCTCATTGCATATTAACCTCATTGCAAGCTATTTCCACTACATCCTTTCCAAAGGGTACTTAAATAATCCACCTCCCCTGAATAGGAGCAGGGTCTATCACGAGATGAAGGCCAGAGTATTATTGTTTGAAATGAGTTTTGTTGAGATTCACCGTATCTCAGTACATGTGAAGTGTTTTAGACGGCTGTCAATAAAGCACTTTTTTGTTTTATAAAAGTTCATGGTGCACATCTTTTTCTCCATACTTTCACCCACGCTCAGCCTGCACCTACCCAGCACCCTGTGAAGGCCTGAGAGACTGAGCATTGCAACTAATCTGATGTGACCTCCTTTAGAGCCAGGTAAGGAGGGTTACATGTATATCTTCATTAAATGTAAGAAACCTGATCCACACATTTTCTACTGTATATTTGATACATGCTGAAAGGAAGAATGACACTGAAGTGAAATATAGATACTAAGACCTCTACGATAGTATTATAGCACATAAATATACTATTACATTTAAGTGTACAATGTATATTTCAGAGGACGTTCATAGGGCATGACAATTTCTCTATACCTTAGGTTTAAACCATTTACATCAGCAGCAAACATCTATAATGGGTAACTCTCTGAATTAAGAATGAGCAAATGATCTTTGGCTCTTGCCCAGTGCTTGAACCCAGGTCTCTGTGGGTTAAAAGCAAATGCAGTAACATGCTGTAAAACTCACCAAGACATTCTATTGAAATAACAATCTTTGGATTTAAAATGTATATGTTGTATGCAATAGAAACAATTATTTTACAACTATCAATGCCACATATTACTCAACTGCTATAATTGGTTATAACAAGAGCAGAAGGATAGTTTAATTTCCCCATTGCAGAATGAAAATGACAAAGTTATCAGGGTAAGGCAAAGCTGGAAGGGTAATTAGGAGGTAGCCTGAGAAAGAGAAAGGAGGCGATGTTGAAGTATGTTATAAATGTAGTAGAATTACCTTACTAGCAGGAGATTATATTAGTCTGTACTACCATGATTGTACAGCAAAAGGGATATTTTTTTTGCATGTAACCTGACAGTATGGATAAACTATAAGTGTTGTTCACGTAAACATTCAATCGTTTGTAACTGGTGATGAAGTATTATTAATATAACAAGGAGATATCAAGCCCCAACTGTGAAAAATATTGTTGCATTGGTTTTATGATGCTCAAAACATAAGTGTTTATGTCCTGTAACCCCTGACGGCTTCAATCAGTAACTTTGTTAGTTTTTCACTCCTTTTCTTTGTTTTCACATATTTAGTGCTATTTTTAACATATTGGGAGCAAAGAAACTGCATTGTATTGGACACAATGAGGATTATTTTTTTTTAATGTCCAGTCTTCGCGTGATTTACAATATGAGAATATGTAAGTATAGAATGATGCAAGTTTTTGCAAGAACCTAAGAGATGTTTAGTGTATGTTTATATAGCCATGGCTGGTCCAGCTATCTTTCTGCCCCTCCTGTCAAGTAAGCCCCAGTAGATACAGGCAGTGATAGGCTATCCTATGGGGTTCCCCCACATATGCTGACTTCATTAGTGACTGGAGTGGAGGTGACACAGGAATCTGTGTGCAGCCAATACTGGTGCAGACCCTGTGCCCGCCCCTTCTGAATCTCAGGAAGGAAGTGTCCAAATTGTAGCTTGAAGTTCAGCCCCTTAAGTGTGAGATGCCCTCCATAACGGAACGCTTGCAAAAGATAGCGATAAAATATACCCAACTATATCGCCTGATCATAAACTACGAGTGATCAGATCTGCTATGCAGGCTGGGAATTGCAGCCGACGCCCCTGAGGCTCTCCCTGAGGAGGCTCCATGCCCGAGACAACAGAGATTTGTTTTGTACAAATTTCCTTGGCAGAGTCCTCGCAGCAGTAAGCAGTGACCCATTCTAGTCCTACGCCAGCGGTAAATGGTAACAGACTGCAGGGACCTCACGCTTGGCAGGAGTACTCTTCTGAGACTAGGGCTGGCGAGACGTGAGTGGGTTGGTTCTTCCTGGACATTCATGCAGTGGTAGTGGAGATTTTCATTCCCCCTTCCCATCACAATTAAAAACAAAAACCACTACATTTCATCCCTGAATTTCTGGAAAGGCTTCAGGGAGCTTACAATCAAATTCATATCCGAATAGGAGATGAATGAAAAACTGCCTTTCCCAACCCGCTATGGACACTATCAATACTTGTCCATGCCTTTTGGCTTCTTACATAGTTACATAGTAGATGAGGTTGAAAAAAGACTTCCATCCATCAAGTTCAACCTATGCTAAATTTAGACAACAGATACTTTATCCTATATCTATACGTATTGATCCAGAGGAAGGCAAACAAAAAACCCCATTAAGGGGAAAAATTAATTCCTTCTTGACTCCAAGAATTGGCAATCGGATTAATCCCTGGATCAACATCCTTCCCATGTATATTTATTTGGTATATCCCTGTATACCTTTCCCATCTAAAAAGATGTCCAACCTTTTTTTGAACAAATCTATTGTATCTGCCATCACAGTCTTCATGGGTAATGAATTCCACATTTTAACTGCCCTTACTGTAAAGAACCCTTTCCTTTGTTGCTGGTGAAATTTCCTTTCCTCCAACCTTAAGGGATGGCCCCGAGTCCTTTGTACTGCCAGTGGGATGAATAGTTCTTTTGAAAGCTCCTTGTATTGTCCCTGAATATATTTGTATATAGTTATCATATCCCCTCTTAGATGTCTCTTTTCTAATCTAAATAAATCTAATTTAGCTACCCTCTCCTCATAAGTTAGAATGTCCATCCCCTTTATTAATTTGGTGGCTCTTCTCTGCACTCTCTCTAGTTCCAATATGTCTTTTCTTAGGATTGGTGCCCAAAATTGTACTCCATATTCAAGGTGTGGTCTTACTAACGCGTTGTAAAGGGGCATTATTATGTTTACTTCCCTTCCATCCATTGCCCGTTTGATGCAAGATAAGATCTTGTTTGCCTTTGCAGCTACTGCATGACATTAGGCACTATTGTTAAGCCTGCTGTCTACAAGCACTCCTAAATCCTTCTCCATCAAGGATTCCCCGAATATATCTCCATTTAATTTGTAAGTCGCCTTTTTATTCTTGTATCCCAAATGCATAACCTAACATTTATCTGTATTAAACCTCATCTGCCATTTACCTGCCCACGTTTCCAGTCTCTCCAAGTCCTTCTGAAGAGAAATTACATCCTGCTCTGATTCTATTACCTTACACAATCATCAGCAAAGATGGAGACTTTGCTCTCGATCCCAACCTCATGGTCATTAATAAGCAAGTTAAAAAGCAGGGGTCCCAGTACCGATCCCTGAGGTACTCCACTCACGACTTTAGCCCAACCTGAAAAAGTTCCATTTATGACAACCCTCTGTTGTCTGTCCTTTAACCAGTTTTCAATCCAGGTGCATATATTATTACTGAGTCCAACTTTCTTTATTTTGTACACCAACCTCTTGTGTGAAACCGTATCAAAAGCCTTTGCAAAATCTAAGTAGACCACATCAACAGCATTACCCTGGTCTAGATTCCTACTTACCTCCTCAAAGAAACAAATAAGGTTAGTTTGGCAAGATCTATCCTTCATAAATCCATGCTGACTATTACTAATAATTTTATTTTCCATTAGGTATTCCTGAATATTATCCCGTATTAAACCTTCAAGTAGTTTCCCTACTATTGAAGTCAGGCTTACAGGTCTGTAATTTCCCGGTTGTGATCTAGCTCCCTTTTTAAATATAGGCACCACATCTGCTTTACGCCAATCTTGTGGTACTGAGCCTGTGGAAATGAAGTCCTTGAATATTAAATATAATGGTTTTGCTATTACTAAGCTTAACTCCTTGAGAACTCTTGGATGTATGCCATCGGGGCCAGGTGCCTTATTTACTTTAATTTTTTCAAGTCGCTTATGAACTTCTTCCTCAGTTAACCAATTGTTCATTAATATGGAGGTTGTGGCTTCCTCCTGCGGCACTACTATTGAACTTGATTCTTCCCTGGTAAACACAGAGGCAAAGAATTTGTTTAATACCTCAGCTTTTTCCTTATCTCCAATAATCTGCCTACCCATCTCACACTGAAAGGGTCCTATATTTTCTTTTCTCATTTTTTTGTTATTAAGGTACTTAAAGATTTTTTTAGGGTTGACCTTACTTTCTATTGCAATCCTTTTTTCATTATCCATTTTTGCTAATTTGATTGCCCTTTTGCAATTTTAATTACATTCCTTATAATTCTGATACGATGTCGCTGTCCCTTCTGACTTAAAGAATCTAAACGCCTTCCTCTTCTTGTCCATTTCCTCCCCTACCTGTTTATTTAGCCACATTGGTTTTGACTTATTTCTTTTATACTTATTACCCAAGGGTATACACTGATAAGTGTGCTTTTCTAACAATGTTTTAAAGATTGACCATTTATCTTCTACATTTTTCCCTGCAAAAACATCATCCCATTGTATTACTACTTGATTAGACCTCAGTTTATTAAAATCTGCCTTTCCAAAATTGAAGGTCTTTGTTGAACCCAAGTAATCTGTTTTTTGATCATTTATTTAAAATAGACCATGTTATGATCACTGTTACCCAAATGTTCCAGGACTTGAATATTTGTTATTACTTCTACATTGTTGATATGACCAAATCCAGAGCTGCCCCTCTCCTGGTTGGTTCCTTAATAACTCTGTAATACTCCTGCCACTATTCAGAACTTTATCAATGATGCTTCTTGAGATCTCCTGGACACTTTGTGGTTGCTTATCTGGATGATGTCCTGATTTTCTCGGATAATCTTTAGGATCATCAAAAACATGTCTGAATTGTCCTAGAGCATCTTCGTAGACATCAACTATATATAAAGCTAAAGAAATGTGAGTTTGAAAAGACCTGTATGCATCATCTCCCTTAAAGGGTTTTGTATGGATCCACATAAGATTCAGGCCATTGCAGAATGGCCAATTCCAAAGAATGAGAAAGTTGTGCAGAGGTTGTTGGCTTTGCCAATATCTATAGACGCTTCATTAAAAATGTATTTGGTCTAAATTCTCCTGTTACCTAACTCATCCAAAAAGATATTCCTTTTGAGTGGTCACCAGAATCCAATTCAGCCTTTGAGCGACTGAAGTCTCTCTTTGGTTTTGCTCCTGTTCTCATTCATTCAAACCCTGAATTTTCATTTATAGTGGAGATTGATGCTTCAGACTCTGCCATCAAAGCCATTTTTTCTCAAAGAATTGGACCGAAGATGCTCCTTCACCCTTGTACATTTTATTCTTATTAAAGGTTATCAGCGGAGTAGAATTATGACATTGGGAACAAGGAATTGTTGGCCATTAAAAGAGCAATCCAAGCGATATCCTACATGTATTTTTTTTTTAAATAATCAGTTCTGTAATATTAGATAATACTTACTACCTTTTTTATTTAAAATTCAACTCGTAATGCCATTTTTAATGAGTTTTAATATACTGAGTATCTTTTGATTTCTATAGCAGGCTTTAGCCAACCTTCCCAGCAGTGCAAGAAACACTTTACTGTTTGTGATAATTTGTTGCCAATATTCCCAGCAGTTTAAACTGTAATCTATAACAATAGATAATGTAACCTTAGTAATATAAGAATACATTGTAGCTGCTGAGTTACAATACACTGCCTGAAGCATTGATTTAAAACTGAAAGGCAACCATTTAGTGAATTCTGTGAAACAAGATTTGGCTGATGGGTCAAGGGAGAAGCAATCGATCGGCAGCTTAGGTGATTAGTTTTCAATAAAGGTAATCAAATGCTACATATAATAAAACAAAAACATTTTTTAAGCTGCTTGGATTGCCTCTTTAATTCCACCTTTTGTATGTGGAGATATCTCCTCTTAGAAGGAGCCAATCACCAGGTTACCATCCTTACTGATCATCGTAGTTTACTCGATCAGCAGAGAGACAGTCTGCCAGACAAACTCATGGGCTCTATTCTTTTTCCGATTACATTTTCTGTTTTTTTACCGCCCCAATTCAAAGAATGGGAAAGCTGATGCTGTATCCAGGTTGTCTTCAAACTCCTCTTGAAGTCGTGAACATGAAGAACACAATTCTTCCTAAAAAACATTTCCTGGGTGTCGCCTATTTGGACGAACCACTCCTGTGCCATACCCCACAGGATGTCTTACTCTTGTAAGACAGCCACTTGACCATCCAAAATGCCTGTTTGTTCGAGAATGCATAAGATTAGAGGTTCTACAACTAATTCATGACAACTGTATAAACCTGCCGACCATCCAGCTGTTCAAAAGATTCACAAACTATTATCCCCAGACTTCAACGAGATGTCCATAAGTTCGTATTAACTTATGAGACCTGGAACAAGACCCGTGCCTCCCATCTGGGTCTGTTACAGCCAGGTCCTGTACCTACACACCCATGGGGATCTATCTCAATGGACTTCATAGTCAAATTGCCTCCATCCAGAGGGAAAATGCTATTTTGGTAGTGGTAGACCATCCCACCAAGATAAATCAGTTTATTGCAACCAAAGTTCTCCCTACAGTGAACAAAACTGCTGATCTGACAATCCACTGAATCTTCTGCCAACACAGGGTACTGGATGTACATCAAAAGACGAGTAAAATTCACTTCCAGATTCTGAAAAAGTTTCTGTTCCTACCCTTGTTATCAGCCTGAATTTATCATCCGTGTTTAATCGACAATGCAACGGCAGGCAGAAAGGACTAACCATACTCTGGAGCAATATCTGTGCTACTTTTTCTGCCACCTCCAGAACGACTGGACAGAGTTTTTGCCCATAGTAGAGTTTACGTACAATAATGCATAATATTGCTTTACGCAACAATGTCCTTTATTTGCCAACTATGGCTCTCTTCTTTCATTCCCTGTTTTGCAGCTCCTTGCCCCATTCCTGCGGTATCTGATAGACTTTCCTCTCTACAGAAGGAAACGTTAAAAGTAGACTCTTCGGAAGGCTCAGGAAATTCAAAAGGACTGCTGACCAACCCTGCAGACCCACCCCTATTTTTCAGGTTGGAGAGAAAGTCTGGCTCTCCACAAAAAAATCTGCTTGGAACTCCCTGACTCCATGAGCATCAAACCGGTGTTCCATGTTTCCCTTTTGAAGCTTTTCTGCGTTAACCCTTTCACTGGGCATGTCCTATCTCCTCCTGACTCCATCCAGGTTGATGACAAGGAAGAATTCGTGGGGGAGAAAATCCTGGACTACAGATTCCATAGAACAAGACATCAATACCTGGTCCAGTCTATGGGCTACATTACAGAAAATAGGTCCTGGGAACCAGAGAATAATGTCCATGCTCCATGCCTCAGGGCCTTCCATTAAAGATATCCTGCCAAGCCAGGAAGAATATCAGCCAGAGGACATTCCTTGGAGGGGGGAGAAATGTCAGGGATGTCCCTGGTGGATCTTGAACCCTGGTCTCTGTGATCCCAGGCTTGTTCCTCTGCCATGATTATTGTGATTTTTCCAGTGATCAAGGGGGCTTGCCCCTATTGTTGTTGCTATTACCAGACACTATTTTGGACCACTGCCTCTCTCCTGACCATCATGACCTGTCTGTCCCAGCTACTAGACTCCAGACTCCAGTTTCTCCCCTTGACACACCAAATCCCCCTTCACACTCAATTGCAGAGCTTGGCAGAAGTTATTTCCGGCACCGACGATGTTATGGAGGAAAGAAAGGAGGATTTGGCATAGGAGGGCAGTGTGAGCATGGCTTGGGTCCTCTGCAGACTGATGATAATTATGCCAGTCTGCATACCACAATTTAGAGACCCCAGGACTAGGCTATTCAGTTTGGTGTCACCTCCACCTGGACACTATTCTTGTCACTTGGTGTTTTATGATTGTCAAGCATAGTTGTTATGGACAGCCTTTTAGGAAGTTTGGGATGTGACTCATGCTTATTGCTATGCAAATATATTTAAATATCTCCCATGGTACCTCACATGATCTTCTTTTTGAGCACCACCAGCACCTCTCCCTAAGATTTTTGGAGGGAAGTTTGAGGGAATATAATATATATATACAACTAGATACTGTACGTTACCAAATTGAACTTCCCCTTACCCTCCCCAAACCCCTTATATTTCAGGTATTCAAATCCAACTTCAGATTTTTTCAAATCTGTCCAGATTGAAGTGTGAGGTATCCGTTACAAATTTTTTGCTACACAATCTACAGATGGATTTTGGTGTGCGGATCGGATTTTGTAAGAAAAAGCCGGGAAAATATGCAGAACAGACCAGTTCACCCATCTCTCCAAATCCCTAACAAAACAATTTGAGGTTTATGCCCTTTGAGTTCATGCTCTCTCTCCAGGTTGGACAATAGGTGGTTACGAGCGCTAAACTAACATATCTCATCTGAGGAAGTTCTGGAGACCCTAGAGGCTCTAAAATCTTCAAAGGATTTTTGGGGAAACAGGGCAGAGATCCTCCTATAGTCGCTTGGCAAGCTAGATCTCCCAGTATTTAGATTTTGAACAGTCACCCAGATTAGAGTACACAGATACCCGTCCCCTAATAATTTTCGCCTCTTCTCCTTATCATTTTATTATTTTACTTTGGTCTCACCCATCCCTTCATACGAGAACAATTTATTATTATATAATGGTCTATTATTGTCTGTACCCCTTCCTGCTTTTACGTTTTTGATACTTGGAATGCCTAAAAATAAAGAGGGATAAAAAAAAATAGAGATAAGACAGATCATGGAACGCCAAAAACAAATTGGCAAACTGAAATACCTGAGAAACATCCAAATCTTCTGAGCTTAGTGAATCCTGGCCTAAGAATCTTAGCAGTGGCACTGAATCAGTTGAGTCAGAGGACAATGTAAGAGAGATGAGGCAGGACCTTTTGAATGATGTGCATTGAAAGAAAAGCATTAGGTCAAGTTTTATTGTGCCCACGTTACAATGACAACACTATTTATGATTAATTTTTTATAGTAATATTTATTTGGAACTCATTGCCTGAAGGTATTTAATGAATTGTAATGAGTAAGCGGGAACATGTATACAATGTTTTTGGTCAATTTATCTGAATTATCCACTTTATTTTACTCCCTTTGGCACTGGTGTAGAGCTCTCATGTTGTAAGCAAATTATTGATGCATGTCATTCATTACAAATTGCTTTCCCCATATAATTAAGTGGTAAACGTTTTATTGCAATATAAATTGCACCTGTTTTAGACTACAATGCCTTATAGCCACTGCTATTATACTTTAGATAATATTACTTCAGAATATCAATCAATTTAGCAAATATCGATACAGAGTATAAGTCCATTGTTTCAATTTGTGTTTTGATTTTTAGCAAATTGTAAGGGTGGATATTCTACATAACATGTTATATTTTCTATCAAGATACAATTGTCATGATCGGTGATAAAGAAATACTGATGTGCCAGTAAATATGAAATTAGGATTAATTGCCTGTCAGAACTTCTGTCATTTCTAATCACTAGATAAATGGTCACCCCCACTCCTCCCCCAATAAATATATCCAAACTTCTACAGTACCTACTGTATTTAATGAAAAAAGTATAGCTGTTAAACGCTTAAGGGCATATGAAGGAATGTGAAAGTATATGTATTTAGCCCCTGAGTTTTGATCTATTATAGCCTACCTCACATTATTTCAAACACATGCATGTACAGTAATGTATTCAGCTGCTCTGAGCAGACCCTAGCACTATCTAACTATCTTGGTTTAGTAGTAGATATTTTCATTAATCACCAACGTAATGCTTCTAGGATGCAATGACCATTCACTTTAACATATTTTTATTTAAATACATGACGTTTATGCATTGAAATGTGAGCAAAATGCTATTTTGGGTTGCAGCTTTGCCATAGTAATATGGACATTGTTTAGTGAACTCCTCTGTATTTTTAAGGGAGGAAGAATGTAGCAATCATAGTGACTAAAATAAATGTATGTATAGTAAATACAGTATATCCCCAGCAGTCTGCTATAGAATATCAGAGTATAAAGATATAAACACCCCAAGTGAATGAGCCCAAATTGCTATGCTGTTTTACTAGATTTTCCATCTCTCTCATTTCTACAACTAATAGAACCCTAACATGTATTAGAGTCTCACTATTTTTTGTCACCTACTAATCTACTAACATTTTTTATTTTCTAGACAAATACATCAGATTTCTAACATTTGGGAATGATAAAAAAAAATACATTTATAATTACTGTAAGCTAAATGGATAGAGTTGGATAGAGAAATTGGGAGTTGTGTAGAAGGGAAGGCATTGCATAGAACTGGAAAGTACTCAACAGATACAATAATTATCTCTCTCAAGAGAGAGCAGTCAAAATCATTAGGCCTCGGCCAGGGTGGCACTGAGCGGGCGGGCGCGCTCATGCTGGCTGCTCTGAAACACATTGAGGCAATGTGTTTGTCCAGCGTGAGCAAGCTTAGATGCTTGCAGAGCAAGCAAATTTGATATTGCCGCTCTAAAGCGCGTCACATGAGCGGTTCACCCAATGAAGGTGAACCAGCTCTGTGACGTCATGGCCGCGCCCCCAGACGAGCGAGCACCCAGGCGGCCACAATCGCCCGGCCAAGCAGGGCACAGTGCATGAGCACCAGCGTGCCCGCTCCCTGCCTGGCCGCAGCATTAAGAAAATGTTGTTCTCACTCAAAAGAGGTGGTTTTTGCTCACTATAGTGGTAGGTTAGGTTTCCTGAGTTCCCCTCTTTTCCTGTCCTCTTGTTTCATGGTGCTGCTCATATTGTGGATACTGTGACTGCTCCCTCCACCTTAAGTCTTTGGAAGAATTTCTACTACTAGCTTTCAATTTACAGTATGGGGCCAGATACATCAAATTGCGGTGACCTAAAAATGCAGTATTATCACCAAAAAAAGTGCATTATTTTTATATTTCAATACATAATGTCAGTACTGCCATAAATAAAAAAAAAGAGAAAACACAGCGCACGACTCTCATAGTGTAGTAAAGTAATTATATTGTGACAATTTTGAAATATAAATGATTATATAAAAGATAAATTAATCATAAAAGCAGGACATGTTTAGGGTACATGTTACCACTCTGGAGATTGATGACTTGCTTCCTGAGGATCCCTCAGCATACAATCCTTCTGGTCCAGGCAGGAAACTTAACCCCAGTTGCAGCACGAGTATCCAATCATGTTAGTGTAGCAAAGTCCTTTACATAGTACCCACAGGGTTACAATGAAGACAGCAATGGAGCAAATCTCTCCTACACTGCTAAATCCACTTCAGCTTGGACCCGACAGTGAGCCACAGACCTCCACCCTGTTGCGATCGTGGATCAGGGTAATGACGTCACCTCAGTGCGTCGCAAGTCCGCAGCAGCCAATTCAATAATCAGCAAAACAAGGTAAAAAACACGGTGATAGTTGCAGGAGAGTGTCCAATATACAGCAAAACAATCCTACGCATGTTTCGTAGCGAACTACTTCATCAGGGATATCGATACCTGGACTAGGTCTTCATAAGGAAGCCATTTTTATCCAGCTAGTGCCCAAGCAAAGTGTCTGACTCCTTATGTGCCTTGATCTCATTTGTACTCTGCTTTTCTTTAGTCTGCCTCAACCCCTGTCTGGAATTGGACTTTGCCTTGCCTTTTGATTGCCATGAACTTGGACTGTGCCCTCGACTGTACTTTCTCTGGATGCCCAGAACTTGGACAATGACTTAACTATTCTTCTTCACCCTGTCCCAACCTCAGCTTGTGACCCGGATGATCCCCCCTCGATCAGGACTCATCCCAGAGGCTTGAGCACCATCACACTACCATCACCCACCACCCCACCCCAACATAACTACTCCCACCCCCCACACATAGTAAAGGGCAATAGCCCTATTAGCCAAATGTGGCTAATCGGACATTTTACCATTGAACAGCATTATAAAAATAAATTTCATAAAATATACAATACAATATTAACATAATAAAAATAAATCCTTTAAATCCATTGATTATCATTGTGGCTACCTAGGTTCTCAATGGGGGCCCAGATAACCACATTAGCAACCAATGTTGACCCTAAAAAAATGTCTTACTGCAGCCGGGATGGTGGCTGTCCTACTCATCTTCATGGTCACCCAGACAAAAAGCCGATGCCCAACCATACAAAAAAAATAAAATACAATTCAAGCCAGATGGCAAATAAAATAAAAAACCCCAAAAAAACAAACACATAAAAAACCATTAAAATGAATCCAAGTCCTGATGGCAAAGTAAAAAAAAAAAAACACAAAAGCAGTAAAAATGTATCTAATTACTGGGATCTTGAGTGGCCCTGTCAAAGTCCTGACTTGAATCCAAATGAACATTCATGGCGAGACTTGAACATTGCAGTCCATTGATCATTCCCAACAAATTTATCAGAGCTTGATCAATTTTCCCATGAAAAATAGGCATAAATGTCACAATTTTACTGTGCAAAGCTAGTAAAGACTGATCCAAAAAGACTTATACAGCAGCATTAATTGCTGCAAAAGATGCTTCTACCCGTACTGATTTAAGGGGCTTAAAATCTATGCAACCAGTATTTTTCACTCTATTGTTTCCCCCCTTTCTTGATTTTTAACCTCCTCCTCATATAACAGTGTTCAGTTTAAACCACTATAGCTTTGGAGCTTTGAATAAAAATAGTTTGTTTGAAAAAAATATGTATAACCGATGTAGCGCTATTGTTGGTCGCTAAGCAACTGCGCATTCCTTGCGGGTGCCTCTCCAGCCACATGTGCATTCAGTGTTTGCTAGCATTTGCACGCATTGTGACAGAGGGCTGAAAATAGAATTTAAGCATTATTCTAATACCGGCCAGAAACACGAGTGGGCGATAGCACCCTATTGTGTCTTCAAAATCTAAATACAATGTAACCCAAACACCTATTCCCGTTCACTTTCACATGATCCGATATCACAAAGTATCATGCTGTTTGTAATGGTATTGATTTGTATGTAAAGGTATTGAAATTAAATATAAAATGTGAAAACTTGAGAAGATCAAATAGTAGCTTTAGAGAGAGAATTATTTTTATTTGATAACAAAGTTTAAATGAATAATGCAATAATACAAATGTCTTCACTCTTCTTCCAAATTTATAATGTTGTTCTTTATTCATCTTCATCTTCTTCAACCTGGCTGGCTCTTTGACGTCTGCCTATAAAGAGAGAATATTCAATGTTAATAATCGCACATACAGTAGTGTGCTGTGCATTCGTGTCACTATGAAACCTGGTTGAAATGCATATGCGTGTCATTGAATTTCTACGCATGCGTGGCACTATGGAACCAGGTTCAAACGTATATGCGTATCATTGAATTTCTGCACATGCGTGTCACTATGGAACCTGGTTGAACCGCATTTGTGTGTCATTGAATTACTGTAAAATCTTATTGCTGTATCTGATACATGTTCAAATGTTACATACTGTATTGCAATTGTAAGATTGTTTCTTTTAGAGTAGAAAATACAGTGCATGCATGAATTAAAGTACACTACATTACCTGGCAATATTGATGGATGGGTATCCTGCACGAACACGGTGTTGGCTTCTTCCCTACACAAAACCTGCAAAACATAACAGAACAGAATTTTTTTTAAATGACTACATTATGAATTGTTACATATTTTAGATACTGTACTACAGTCGAATAAGTCTACTATAAAATCTTCTTGAATCACAAACTACTGTAACATCTTATTGTTGTATCTGTTAAATGTCACAATGCAGAATTTTAAAGCTTGTTTCTTTTAGAAAAGATAGTACAGTGCATGAATGAATTAAAGTACACTACATTACCTGGCAGTATTTATGGTTTGGTTTTCAGCACGAACACGGTGTTGGCTTTGTCCTGAGGCTAAACCTGCAAAAAATAAATGAACAGAAGTATTAAACCATGAATACAATAGTGCTAAATAAAAAAAAAAAACTTTGTTTATTACATTAAAAACATTTCTGACACATCTTTATTTTTTTTATACAGATAGTCCTCGTCCCAGCCCTGGGAACTCCAGCCATGAACCCTATGAGGCCACAAAATGGCATTGATGGAGTCTTTGATGGCTTTGAAACTTAAAGGGGTTATTGTAAAATGCTTCCTCAGTTTTCCTCAAATTGATCAGAAGCACCTTCTTCCCCCTTGAGCCGTCAACATTAACATTTTGGCACCACTCTGTATGTAGCTCAAAACTGAAATGGTGCTTATAAATGGCAGGTCTAGTCGACTAGGCTCTTCTCCACAGTTGTTAACATATTTGGTCACAGTGTCCATTGGAATAAGGCAAATCGGGATGCCATGTATTCGGGATGTAGGAAGGGAAACCTTTCCCTTCAATTTAGTCATCAGTGACTGAACAATCACGTGATCGCTTTGGAGACACGGTCCCATGATCGCGAGTGCTGTAGGGGCCGCAGCACATACATAAAAACAAGCAGTAACTCTCAATATGTTTTTTCCTGGTAAAATAGTTTATAAATAAACTCAAAGGGTTAAACCATACAAGAAAGCAAGGTACATAAAGGCTGCAGCAGAGACGTGGTCAAGAAGGTACAAACCAGGGCCGGTGGCAGGACAAGCAAAGGGCATAAAAATAAGTATTTGAGGAGAGCTAGAGAAACCAGTCGTTATTGTTCTGGCAACTGGTCTGTTTTTCAGAATTCAATGGAAATTATGGACTCAAGTTATTCCTATGTTAAAATGAATAAATACAGCAGAATTGTTTTGTATTTTTTTTATTTCTCTACGATCATACAGATATACTGTACAACTGAAATTATATGATCTCCATTGATCTAGGGAGGAAATATTTCAAAAAATCTCTGTTGATCAACTTGCTATTTTGCATTTTTGTCTGTTCCAACATGAGATTAACACTTCTAATATTAAAGTAACTAAAACCAAAATATAGTTACATTTCAGGAAGATACATAAAATTGCTTTAAACTTAGAAAGCAGTAACATACTTAAACAAATAACCTCAGTTATTTACATATACTGTAGCATGTTTATTAAAGCTACAGTTCAGTCTTTTTTTTTTTTTTTTTAATTTATTTTTTTACTTCAATAGTTTTATGTGTGCAATCTCTAATTACCTAAAGAACTGTATAGCTGCAGGTCAATTCGTTCTCCATGTATTGATAGGTCGAAATTTGGTGACATAATTAGTGAAGGGATCTGTTTATAATCTGCTTGTCTGTCAGTGGAAGCTCATGCATATTCATGAGCACTCCTGCACTGACATGTGCTAGAGGGAGGGCAGGGCTGACAAAGGGGTGTGCCAGGGCTTGTGACAGGACATGAAGGGGCAGTGCCTTAGCAAATGGCTGCTAAAATAGAATACAAGAAAATTGGTCTTTCAAAGTTGTTTTTTTAAAAACAGAAAATGCTAAAAGTATTTTTTCTTACTACAGAACTGATTTATTAAAAAAAAAAACACATGCAGGATATTGACTGAACTGCAGCTTTAAGAATTTAGTAACAGATGTAAAAATTGTGGTGCCTATTGGCTCCTCCTTCATATCTTCTGATTCTGTTAACTAGGGAACAGTAAGAAGAGATGTGTCCCTGAAACAGTTGAGAGCTGATTCATCAAAACATTAAGAATTTAAATAAATAAAAGGTATCAAAGTCTTTTATACAGTACATTGATGCTAAGCGGCACAGCAAAGAAATTACGATATTTGCTCAAATCTCACTGTAAAATTACATACAGTAGACCCCTTTCTTTATACAAGGCTCTGTTGAACAGCCACGTACATTGTAGATTAGGAAGGCTAGATTATCCTATTAAGAATCTTATCATGTATACAAACACATTTCTGTGTAAAATGAGAATTGCAGTATAAAGAAAATGTAAGACTATAAGGGGCTAAGTTAAAATTGTTTGTGTTGCTAAATATAAGTTGAAATAATGGCATTTACAGTATAAGATTATTTATGCCTTTACTGCTCAAAAACTTTGTTTTGTTGAAATATTCTTTAAGATTGTACAGAAGTAAAGGTAACTTGCTCCTTCAAATCAAAGAAACACATAAAAATGACAAAACCTATAGGAAAACTTTTGTGATCAGGTCGTGGTGCCTTTTCATTAGGGGTCATGATATAATGTTAAGGTGAAAATGCATAGGAAATCTGTAGATTAGAGAGAGAACAGTAACATAAATTGGTATCAAGTGATTTATGTTAATTCACAAAAAATAGACTTCCCCTTTGTTCTGGAGCCTTTACATGGTTCTCGTAAATGTTATGACATGTTTGATCCTAAAGGCTTTTGCACCACTTTAGACTTTGATCTTGTATATATTAACTTAACTGCAGTGAGATTTATGGTAATGGTGAGTTGTACTGACTGCTTAAAATCCTAAAAGTAAAAGGATCTACTTGTACTGTATGTGGTTTCAATGCTTCCTTACCAAGTCTTAGATATATGTATGCAAACATAAAATATAAGGTGTGTTATAAATTGCAAATATAATTAATGTATTATTTATACTGTTTTTAGCATTGAATTTTGTTTACATGAAAATAATCCAAAGACTCAAACAGATTTTATATTTATATGTATATCAAATACAGTAAAGACAGGTAAGTAAATGAGCAACCATGTTCATCTTTCTCATTGAGCTTAGCCAAGAATGCAAATGCAAACCAAACTGGTGAGGTAAAAATAGGTTATTTTGTGATCAGCATTATTTAGAAAAATCCACAAAAGGTTATCTGTATTGAAAATGTATTAAAATATATATTTTTAGAAGTTTTTAGAAGTTTACAAGACAATTGGGAAAACTAACAATACTTTATAAAAAAAACTGTGTTGGTCGGAAATACTTCACATGATTCACTTAGTTTAATGGATACAACAAAAAACAAACAAAGATGCCCAAAGCTACTTCTAATGTAACAAAAATACACAGTGCAATACCTATATATTCTCTTGAAAAAGGGTCATTTAGTTTAACCCTTTGGACAAAGCGTCTTAAGCCCGCTGCAACTTTCAAGGCATGACGTTACCAGGTCCTAACACTACCTGAGTTAAAATTCTTATTTACCTGTATAATTACAGGAAGAATGATCTACATTGGATCTGTCGTAACCCAGCAAAATGAAACTGACCTGCCAACTTTGAAAGTGGGGAGGGGCGAGCTTAAACCTTGGGGTGGGGGGGGGGGCAATTACCTCCCAAAAATAGCTGAAACCATCTGCACAAAGTTAATAAACAAACAGATACCCAACAAGCTCTGAGAAACCCCAAAACATTACCACATAATATATATATATGTGTCAAAAGGCCCCTCCCCTTAGGGTGTCTCAAGCGTGTCACGCCTTTCCACAATGTGTCCAGAATTTTTCGAGAAGCCATCTGGAAACCCTAAGGCCTCGGCCATGTTACCTGCTTGCGTGCTGAAGCGTGCTGACGCTCGCTTGTTTGCCACTGAGCCCCTACAGCCGCAATTAGAGCGGCTTTAGTAGGGGCTCGCCTACGCTGCCGCAAGTGCGCGGAAGCGTAGGTCTTAGGTAATTTTAAAAATCAAGCGCTTGCCGGAGTGCAGGGCTGGTCACGTGAGCGGTTCGCTCAATGAGGGTGAACCAGCTCCGTGATGTAACTGGCCTGCCCCGAGCCTGCCCCCGGCCCGCCCCCTGATGGCACGCAGGGCAAGCAACCGCAAGGCGAGGGAAAGTACCCGCTTTCCCTGAGCCTCAGCGTGCATCAGCATGCAAGCAGATAACATGGCCGAGGCCTAAAGGTGACTGGGCTTATTATAGTCTCCTTTTACCAGGGCTGGCACCACTTGGTGGCCAGGGATGCTCATGAGATGTTATGCACTCTTGTGCAGAACGCCAGTGCATCAGAAAAACAAGTCCTTTGATATTTAAACATCTGCAGTTGAACAACTCCCAATAAACTCTATAATGCAATAAAGTTACCCTAATAGGGTTAGAGGGACTAGTACTTAATGCCACAGGCAACAATAAATAATAGTACAACCAATGTCCCATATAGTGAGAATAAAAGGGTATGGCAACCCACAAATATAACTCACTTTTGAATTCCAGGATCCAGGGAGGTATTCCACAGCAGGGATAAGTAGCGTGCAGTCCACCAATATAAGAAGCAGGAACAGGTAGAAAAAAGGCAGTGCACTGCCTAAAAAAACAGGAGGAGGCTCACGGAAGCAAAAGCAAATATTTATTTCATTAAAAGATTAGACAAAGGTCCCCTGTAGCCACAGCAAGTATCCACCAAGGATCTTTGGGAGATGGTCTGTCGCGGTACATGGACCTGTAACAGGGGATTATTCCCTGTTCAAAAAGGTGCCTCTAATCCAGCAGTGTGGTGGTTAACTGCTGGTAGTCAATTAACCAACACCACCTGGCTGATTAGAGGTTGGTTAGAAAAGCCTGCCCTTGAGACAGGAAGAGAGATTCCTTAGTCCACAACTGGGCTGACCAAGGAAACAGACAGAGCAGAGGTTCCTGAGTCTCACAGATGAGACTGACAGAGGGATCACAGATGTCTGGAGCTCACAAGACTTCTACACTTGAATGCTGAGATAACCTGAGGAAAAGGCAGTAACCCAGGAAAGAGAGAAGCCTTCCCCCTACAACTACGAGACAGATAAGACTTTTCTTATAAGACTGATTATCTATGTCTGTCTATATATATATAAATGTCTCTATGATTTGGGCTGGTGAATCGCTGGACTACAAGTGTAAATATACTCCAACGTGGAGCAGATTTTGTTTGTGGATTTTCACATGTTTGCTGTGTTTAAAGCAACAGGCGCAATAAAGTCTTATTTAATTTCACCTTAAAACCAGTCTCCATTGCGTACCTTTGCACACATATCTTACATATGGTGTCAGAAGTTGGGATGAGAGGTGGCACTTGAAGTTCAAAGGGGCCCCGGAGACTGCCTGTGAATTTTTTTTGTGCTTTTGCCTGCATAGTTCCTATATATATATAATAAATGGTTATATTTTGTTTGTCGCAGCATGTTAGGTTTACAAAGGGGAAATTGTTAATTTAATTGTTCATTTGTTAACAGTAAATTGTGAATTGATTGTCCCTTTGCTCTTGACGGGGCAGAGCTACATTTTGAGGTATGGGTATTTTCTAACCACCCCTCTGGTTGTGTGTTAACTTGGGTTTCAATTTTAAACATGTTTAATTGCAAAGTCATTTTTGTCTGTTATTTAATATATTCAATATGTGACCTTACCATCATATCTGCGTGTTATTTTATAGTAGTCATGTCCCACTCTTACTCCCTGTCCTTCATCCTATTTTGATAAAAATTGTGCTATTTTGCAACATTTGGCTCCCTATGGGGTCTATCTACATTATGAAGTCAAACATGGCAACATTTGTGAACAAAATTGCAAATTGTTTAGAGGCCGTACAACAACACAGTTCAGATGTCCTTGTATGAAGTCTCAGTCTCGTATGAGATGTAGTTAACGTCTTTATAAAATAAATATACTATGTAATATAAAGATGTATCCAGCTTTATTTTGCCTACTAATTACGAAAAACATTGCATTATAATGCAGAATATCACAGTGTTATACTGGAATTCAGTGGCAGTGATAACAAAGAATATCCCACCATAACACATCAGCAAACGCAACCCTTCCTACATCTGTATATATATACTGCGAAGTCTGGGAACCAAAATAAAATTTCTCTTAGAACGGAGTTCGGTCATATCTAATATGCCTGTCAGCAGCAGGACAAAAAACATAGCAGCGAGCTAGAAAAATATACTCTTACTGTGGATGTGTCCATAAATATGATGTATGACAGCTGGCAGACTGAAAAAAAGAA
>WSYH01011725.1:0-20271 GCA_036426205.1 Ascaphus truei
TCTGTAAGAGATGTGTGCGTGCGTGCATGTGTATCTGTAAGAGATGTGTGCGTGCGTGCATGTGTATCTGTAAGAGACGTGTGCAGAGGTACATATAATAGAGACTGATTTGGGTGAAATGATATCTTGGTTTTATTGAGCCCGTTCCTTTATCCGGGCAAAACATACAAAAACCACAAAATAACAAACCCCTGTCCCTGTGCCCCTGTCCCTGTGCCCCTGTCCCTGTCCCTGTGTAAGGGCTGCAGTGGCGGCCGGGCTGACTCTAATGCGGCCACCCCCGCAATTTTAAAATAGCGCGTGCGGCGCGCGGCCTGTCTCCGGCCAAAACCCGGCCGGATTCGGCCAGTTTTCCCGCGACTCGGGCGCTTTCAATAGATAAGCGCCATTAGCGCTTATCTATTGAAGTGGCCGCGGCGCGGGAAACTCCGTTTTTAAATGGAGAACTGACCCGCGGCTAGCCCGCTACGCTCCCGGCCAGCTCCCGGCAAGCTATAGAATGAGCTTAGCCGGGACAGTAACTTACTTCCCCAGACCCTATTTCAGGACTGGATGGGTGTTCCCATCACCCCAAAGTCTCAGGAAGTACCTTAAGCAGATGGCCCTCCATGTCAGCCTCTGGCAGGTTACTGGGTCCTCTGGGTCCAGGAAATGTAGGTGTCTGGGTGTCTGGGTCTCAGCACAGCCTTTGTGCTCAAGACAGTGCCTGTGTGCAGGCTTCTCTGCTCTCCTTCTGTCAGCCCAAATGTGAGCTAAGGAATCTCTCTCCTGTGTCTCACATGAGGCTTTTTACAGAGCTTCCATTAGTCCAGGTGGAGACTAGTCAATTGATTGGCTGCAATTAACTATCTTGTGAAACCCTCTAACGCAGATTACAATTGATACTCTATTGTCATAAATACAAATAGAACGAAGTGATAAAATACTGGCCCGAATGGTGGTTGCTGCTCAACCCCAGATGGATCTTCCCACGATCCTCGTGACACAGTAAAAACAGAAGGGAAGGGGGAACCAGGAAATAAAAATGCACAGTGATAAATACCAACTTTGCACTAATCAAATCAATATAGTCAGAAATGAGAGAAACACTCTCCAAGAGGAGGGGGTGTGTGGACAATTGGCACATTGAGAGCAGCAAGGGAGAAAACCTCTTACGCGTTTCACGCGAAACGCTGACTCTGGCTCAAAGCGCAGTGTTTTGTGTGAGGTTTTTCCCAAGCAATCCAGGGGGAGCATATGAGGGAGAAAAGATAAACAAAATGCAATATATATGTGCAGATGTAAGAAATACTGAAGTAAGGCACGTTGTCTATTCTTGGCTCATAAGCCCAGCTTACTCACAAGATGTAGATGAATAAGGAGGCGTTTGCAAGTAGGGTTGCTACCCGTGTATGATGTGTGTTGCCAGGAACCTCAATGTGAAAAATAAAATCAAGCATATATCACTTAAATAAGTGAGATTGAGGGATCACCGCACTGCTCACCGCCTCCTATAGTTCTTCCACTTCTCGTGGGCTGTTCCTGAAGCTTGTCTCTGCTCTTCTCGCGCCCGTCGGAGCGTGTGACATCACGGCAGCAGGGACGGTCAGGTACGGATGCCCTCCAGGACCAAAAAACACCACTCCGCGCGTTTCGCCCAGTTAGAAACTGTATCCGGCTTCGTCAGGTGTGAGGTTTTTCCCTTGTTGCTCTCAATGTGCCAATAAATAATAATTTTTTCTACTAGTTGATAGCCGTCCAGTTCATTTTTTACCCGTAAGCAGATGCAGCCCCTGTTCCACGGCAGGCCAGTCCGACCCTGGTCCTTTGGACCTTCCTGCTGATTTAATGACATTTGAAGAGCTCCATTAACAATTGGATCTGGCCTTACCTGTAAAGAAACCTGTATTTCAGGACTTACGTTTCATCGAGGACATGTGTTAATGTTTTATTTGTGTTTACCTTTATGTTTGGATATATTCTTTTCTGTGGTTAATTGGTTTGTGCTATAAACGAAATAGTACTAAAAATGCGATATATAATATATTCAGATAGACTGATAACTGGAAAACGTGAAGGGGTTAATATCCTCCCTCTCACGCACCGAATGAACTGGATCCTGGCTCTTATCCATCTGTCTATTCATGCATACCCCTCTCCTCTGCCGTACGGCTCAAAACCAGCTTCTGTAAACAAATATTCCAGACAGAATTGCAATAGAATATTTTCCGACTGTTACAGATTAGATTTGCATACAAATGGGATGGTAATTAAATCTGCTGGTCTGTCCTATCCCTCTTTCCCCTGCCAGTCTGCTTTCATTAAGGATAGATGATTCTGATTTTTCCACTAGTGTGAACATCTCCGGAGTAGGTTGTGTGTCCTGCCAGCCCGCTGTGCTCATGGGAGGAAACAGACGTCACATCGCTCCGTGTTCCTCTGTACTCTTGTTCTTCTTGTCGTGCTTTCCCTGTCCCCTGTCTTCTTTCTTTCTCTTTCTATTCTTTCCTTGTTACTCGCTTCTTAGGTTTTATGCACCGTTATTTTTCCAACTTATTTGTATGTATGTGAAACCCTCTTTCCTGCTGACTAGACAGGGCTACTGATGCTGTATATACATAACGGCCTAGCGGGCCTACTGCGTGGTTTGCCTACCCCACCATACAAACTTAGACGACACAGTTTTTTGTGGAAGTAAAAAATGGTCACAGCTTTATTGTTCAACAATACTATCAAATAACTGTCAGGCCATAAATGACGACACGCGTCAACCGGGAGACACAGTCTCCGCCGCGAGGGGCACTCTCGCCCCTTACCACGGCCCCGTCATCCGTACACACTAGGTCCCCCCTTTCATGGCCGCGTGGGCCTACCCGCATGGGATAGAGCCCAGCTACCTAAGATTGGTGCCAGGGGTACAGCGACCGACTGCCTGCGTCGGCGCCTCCAGCCCGCACGATCTTCTCCGGGGGACCGTTACCTGGCGGCCCATCCGCATCGGGTGGAGCCCCATTTCGGGTATTTACGGTGTCCCTACGATGACTGGCCTGACAGTTCCGCCACCCGGAGGACCCATTAAGGCCACTTACTGGGGACTCACCCCACACACCAAGCTGTGACCCTAAACCCTGACTGCTGATCGCTTGCAACGGCCTGAGCATGCTGTCAAAAATATCCAGGCCCTCGTCCGTCAGGTGCACCCCGTCCTTCCTGTGCCAACTGCGCTCCCTGTCTTCGAATTCCCCGTGGTTCACCGTCAGCCCCCCACAAGAGAGCATGAACTTACGGATGTCTCTGTTGACATCTCGTCTCGCCTTCTCGCTGCCCCCCCCAGCTGTGCGCCCCCCTCCATGCCAGCCGAGGTATGATCTCTGACCAAATAATGACTGCGTCATTCCATAGGGCTTTAAATCTGGTGCAGTCGGCGTGTATCTGGAGGATTAAATCTAAAGACTTGGTGGCCACCATGTCGTTCCTGCCCAGGTGGATCATTATCACGTGGGGCTTTCTGCCGTAAACTGCTAGCGCGCTTGTGGTGGTTGGCACCAAATCTCTCCAGCACATCCCTCTCTTACCCAGCCATCGTATTTTCATGCTCTCCTGTGGGATTCCCAGCTGCAGACCCAGCGTGCTCGCCGCCCGCTCCCGGGCCCAGTACATGAAAGAATGACCGATCAGCCAGACTTCCCGCGCTGCGCCTGCATCGCCCACTGTGAAGACAGAAAACATGTTAGAAAACCGCCCGATCATCTAATTACCCCCTTGCTTGGACCTAATGTACCCTTTGTAGGCGTTTGACTTCCACCTCCCCAGTTCCTTAATCTGTGCTATAGGCAGCCCCCGCTCGGATGCTACCATTGCCGCCCCAATCCGAAACGAGTGGGTCCCGAAATTGGTGGCGTCTATGCCTCCTGTCTCCAGGCAACGCTTAAAGATCCTGTTGAACTGAAACTTGGTTAGGGGAGTTGAATCTTTATGTGACAGGAAAACCTCGCCCCCTTGCGGTCGCTGCCTGGCGTAGCGCTTTGCCGCCCTCACCGGGCACACCTTCCTATTCTCATGCCGTCTCAGGTGCACCCAGGCCCCTTTCCCTGCTTGGTCAGTTTTTGACCTGTGTATGCGGCATGCCACTGTCTCCTCCCCTATAATCACATTTCCCAGCAATAGGCCAGTGTCCCTGCTAGTTTTTGACGCTGCTACCAGTTCCCCTACTCTAAAGGCTCCAAAAAAGGCAAAAGTGAAAGCCGCTTTAAATAGATTTATTTCGAACGGTCCTGCGCATACTGACTCCGCTGCCTTGTTCAAGCTCTGTAACCTCTCCCCCGTTACCGGCTCCCTCTTATCTCCCCGCTTGCGCTCCCCTCTGCCCCACCCGATCAGTATTCGCCTGAGGAGGAAATCCTTGGTGATGTCTGTCTGTCCCCCCAACTTCAGGAAAAAGGCGATACCCGCTAGCGTACCGCCCGCCTTAGCCCGTGACATGCCCGCCCGCTTCTGGGTAAGTAAGAAATTGATTAGCTGATGGGTTCTGCTAACCTTACCACTCCCCTTGGAGGCCTTCCTGAAACTGCGCCATTGCCCCATGCGTTGTTATACGTCTTCCACGTGCGGGGGGCTAGCGATCGCTGCACCAAGGCCATCACTCCCTCCGCCCGAGCTGGTACAGATAATTGGGGCTGGTCAGACCTCTTTCCTGCACGTCTGGGGCTGCCCGCCTAAATGCCGGCCAGTTAAAGCGGGATAGCGCGTCTGCGATTACATTAAGCTTCCCGGGGATATGCTTTGCCTTAAAGTTTATGTTCCCCAGCATGCACTGCAGGACCAGCCTGCGCAACAACCTTATCACTGGTGGTGACGTAGCCGATAGGCCGTTCACCGCGTCCACTACCCCCAAATTGTCTGACCAGAATATTATATGCTTGGTCGCTAAGTCCTTGCTCCATAACTCTACCGCTACTACGATGGGGAACAACTCCAGGAAAGCCATGTTCTTAGTTAGCCCCGTCTCCCCCAGTCAGCTGGCCATGGACCCGCACACCACTCCCCTCTAAAGTATGCCCCGAACCCGTGCCCCCCTGACGCGTCAGTGAATAATTGCAGGGCGTCGCTGGTCTCGCCGTCCGTAACCCACAGCCTTCTCCCATTAAACTCCCTGAGAAAAACCCCCCATACCTCCAGCCCTAAGCTCCTTGGTGATTCGGATATGGTGTTGGGGCTTTTTTACCCCCGCCGTGGCCCTTTCTAGAAAGGGAGAGGGAAAAGAACGGAGCACTATCTCCAATGCTGTAAAAAACAGCCAATAAACCAAAGGGTATGCGTTCCCAAAATAAAGCTATTTAATGGGTCAAAAAATCAGTTACAAAGCACACCAACGCGTTTCAGACCTTAGTGGTCCTTTATCAAGGTGAATACACAATTTCTAAAAAGAGTGTGATTTATACTTACCCCAAAGCCGCGCGGACCAGTCGCGAAGACTTCCGGGTGCGTCACGTGTCTCGGGTGCTGACCCCGCGACCTGCGACGTCATCCCGTCGGTTGCTGCAGTGGGGGTGCATAGCCGCACCAGGCGCGCGACGTCACTACGCATAGGCTCGTGTGGGGGGAGCATGGCGTCTGTGTAACTGTCCACAAGAACTGCCAGTGCTCCTCCTCCCTCGGCCTGGATGTTACAGTGCGTGTGACGTCACCACGTCGCGCGCGTGACGTAAGCACGTCACAATGCCTCCCATTGCTAGGCAACTAGGTCAACTCGGCTCTGGGGAGGCACAATTCAATAGAAACAACTTTATTAACATAGACAATAACACTCTCCAATCAACAGTGAAAATAAAAACAAGAAAAGACAATAAAAAAATGATTAAAACATAATGGTAATTTTTTTTAAAAACAACATATCATAAAGGCAATTGATCAATATATGATCAATCCATGATTGAGTGACAACCTTGGAGAATATAATTTCAATTCGATCTTAATGAATTTGTGTAATGTTTGTAGTGTAGGTGTCAGAAACTTTTATGGATAATAGTATGTCTTGGCATAAACAACTTAATATTACCATAATACAGGTAAGTTCTGAACCTATGAGAGAATGAGACTGAATTTAGGATTGCAAACCAGTTACATAGCGAATGATTATTTAAATACACATATAGAGATGAAATCTTTTAAGGCTATATATTCTATATTGTATATGTAATTACGCTATCCAGGGTTTGTAACTAACTGAGCTACATAATCTGTGCACGTGCTGCTAACAAATATTCAAACACAAAATATGTTTGAAAGAGGGGTACTCCTCCAGTGGGCAAACAGAACTTAAGTATCGAATAGAAGAGAACCTATATCCCAGTCTGAATTTAGACCATACGGGATACGGGTTTGAAGGGTGAATATCCAGTAAAGCTCTCTTCTATTCAAAATACTCAATCTGTTGCCCCCTCTAATTGGGTTCGGCACATGCTCAATGCCCATGAAGGACATGTTGGTAGAATCGCCCATGCTACAATTACTAAAATGTTGGGATACAGGATGGTTAATATCTTTTTTTATAATCAACCTCAAGTGTTCAAGGATACGAACTTTGAGATTTCTTATAGTCCTTCCTATATATTGTTTGCCGCACCCGCAGCTTAACAAATACACTACATAAGTGGTATCGCAATTAATAAATGAATTTATATGATATCTTTTACCTGTTTGTTTAGAACAAAAATCTGTCTTGCTATTCATGTGTTTACATATCTTACATTTAGAGCAAACGTAACTGCCCTTAGGTAATTTAACCGTTGGAATCTTGGTGGATACAAATAGGCTGCTAGAGACATGGTTGGCAATAGTTTTGGCCTTCCTGAAGACTATTCGTGGTCCTTCCTCGTAGATGGATTGTAACATCGGATCTGCTGCTAAGACCCCCCAATGTTTCTTAACTATAGCTGTGATATTATTGGCTTGGTTATTGTGTTGTAGTACAAGAAACGGGGAGTTTGGGTATATTTTTGATTTCTTGTGGACCCTGTCCAATAGATTGGACCTTTCCATGTTAACAACCTCTGTAAAGGCTTTGTTTAAATCCTTTATCTGGCTTCAAACCTCTGCATCAGATCCTGGGATTGTTTGATAAAATCATCGTGATTGGTACAAATTCTTCTCAGTCTAATGAGTTGACTTTTTGGTATGCTTTTAATCAACGTTTTTGGGTGGCAGCTGTCAGCACGCAAAAATGTGTTACGTGAATTTAATTTGCGATAAACCGTAGTGATAATATTTTTGTGCATATCAACAGAAAGTAATAAATCTAAAAAGTGAATGTGATAAAGATTGTGATTAGAGGTGAAATTTAAATTAAGTTCATTTTTGTTGAGATAATCAATGAATAAAGTGAGAGAGTGCTCATCCCCATTCCAAATAAAAATCAGGTCGTCAATATAACGCCTGTAAAAAGTGATAAAGTGTCTAAAGGGATTTCTATCTCCAAACACATGGATCGCCTCCCACCAACCTAAAAATAGGTTCGCGTAGGAGGGGGCAAAACTTGTACCCATAGCGGTACCACGTGTTTGGAGATAGAAATCCCCATCAAACATAAAATAATTATGAGTGAGTAAAAATTGAATAGCATTAAGAATAAATGTGGCCCTTTCTAACCTGCGGTTAAATATCCTGCCCATGGGGATTACTCTGCAGGTGAAGTTTAGCAGACCCGGCAGTGACTGCGTCTGTTTCAGGGTCACCTTCCTGGCCTCCCTGACCTGACCTAGGTTCATTCTAAGCTTCCTGACCTTGTCTGCGGGTAAGCGTGATTCCCTCGCCAGCGTGTCAATCTCTATGCCGAGGAATGACAGGATTTCTGTTGGGCCCTCGGTTTTCTCCTCTGCTATGGGAACCACCAATTCCCTCATGATCCCCTTAGTACTCTCCAGCAAACTGTTGCACTGCAGTGAACCCGGGGGAACCAACAGCAGGAAGTCAAACAGTGCGCAACTGTGCTAGTCCCCGCCCCGAGTCTTACTGGCTATGCACCAATGCAAGACAGTACTAAACGCCTCAAAGTAGGCGCATGAAATGGCGCAACCCATGGCATGAAATGGCGCAACCCATGGGGAGACATTTATCAATGTAATACGCGCCCTCAAATTTACACCCTGTGAATCTGAAGCTGCTGGGGGCTAAAGGTAACAGCCGGAAGGCTGATTCTATGTCAATTTTTGCCACTAGTGCTCCCTCCCCACATGTTTTAATTATCCCTATGGCGGTGTCAAATGATTGGTATTGTACCCGGCATAGCTCCAGGTCTATGGCATCATTCACCGACCCCCCCCTTGGGTATGACAGGTGTTGTATTAGCCTGAATTTGCCCGGGTCCTTTTTTTTTTTTTTTTTTTTTTTGACACTACACCCAGTGGGGCAATAATTAACTGGGCGATAGGGGGGGTGCGAATGGGCCCGCCATACACCCCAACTTTATCTCTTTCTTTACTTTTCCTTTAACTATGTGTCTGTGTGTTGCAGCGGATTTCAAGTTCCGGCTAACACCCCTAGCTTGTACCACACCCCCCCACCACTGGTATGTGAAACCCCTTTCTAAACCCCCCTTCAAGGAACCTTGCTTTTTCCCGGTCGAGGTACCCCCTTACCCAATAGATCAGCCCGCTAAGGCTGACCGGTGTTGGGGCCTGTGTTAGGTGCCTCCCTTCCTCTAGCCCCGCTGCGGTTGCCCCGGGCTTTGAAGCATTTCTTAACGGGGTGGCTACCCCCGCACTGGCTACACATGCTTGTACTTGCAACTCTCCCCCCGTTTGCAGTATAGGTCGTTAAACGCCCAACACTCCCCTTTGCTGCCTCTGCTTGCTGAGTGTTTCCCACTAGCGTCATCCACAATTCCATGTCCATCTTCCCCAGACTCAACCGTGTATCCCCCTGCCACCTATGCCTGAACTGCTCGTCATAATCCCGCCACGCTGACCCCCGTGTTCGTCATGTATGTTCTGTGTCACACTCATGTATCTCATCACATTATGCAATTCCTTGGGATGTTTTGAGAGGAAACAGTCCCCGAACACAATGAAAACCAGAATCCAGTTCGTATTACTCATCACTATCTGCCCTTTCTCGCCCGCCTCTCGCGCGCGTTTCCTCTCTGCTCGCCCTTTTGCAGCCAGCTTAAACATATACACATACTTCCTGTTACCAATGTCTGTGTTCTCCTGGGCAGCTATGTGTACAGGGGGCTAGGCTCGACTGCGAACGAATCCTCCCCACTGTGGGTGGAAACCTCCCCTTTGTCTTTGCGCGCTTTGCCTTATCTGTCCTACTCAGCTTTGCCGCCTTGCTCAACGCTTCTACCTGTTTCCTTATGCGTTTTACCCGAGGTCTTGTCGCTGTCTGCGCTGCTGCTTGCGTCTGACTCGCTGCTCGCTCTTGCGCTCACTATACTCACTGTCTGACCCTTGGGACTCACAGTCCGACCCTGACCTAACTGCCCCCCCATCACTAACATCAACATCATTATTTTCATGCTCACCTGATCCTGCGACTTGCGCACCTGGGTGACCGGTCCTGGGTCTTTTGGCCGCTGCACGGCTACTGTTGCTGCTCCCCGGATCGGCGACGCTTCCCAGCGTCATTGGCGCATCCACCGGTGGAGGGGCCCGGGATACTGGGGGGCACCCCGGAGCCAGGGGCAGTGAGCCCCCCGGACTGCCGTTGACGGATCCCAGGCTGGTGCCGGCGTGCCAGGCGCAGGGGCATAAGGTGCCGGGGCATGGTGTGCGGGCCCCCTGGGGGGGGGGGGGGTGTCTGTGCAGCAGGAACTGGTGGGGGTGGTCTGTGCAGCAGGTGAGGGAGAATAATGGCAGCAAGGGGGGAGGAAAATGGTGGCTGCAGGGGAGAGGGGTGACTAAATGAGGGCACCAGGGGACAGGAGGGGGATGAGAGCAGGCAGAGGGCCTATGGCTCAAGGGTGAGAGAGGGGGTCCTTGCCGCTGGGGTCTCTCCCCTACCTGGCAGTGGCTGGGGCCGCTGGCTTCTCTCTCCCTGCACAGCTGAGGAACTGGCACCGGAGTGAGGCTGCGAGGGGGAGAGATTCCCCTCTGTGTTGCTGCTGTTTCTCCTCTGCCGTGCAGTAAAGGAGGGAGGAGGGAAGGGGGAGTTTAAGGGGCCGTGCACCTTCCCCTCAGTCCCTGCCGTGCAGGAAGGAGGGAAAGGAGGATCTGCGCAGTTTCTCCTCGGTCCCTGCCGTGCTGGAAGGAGGGGGGAGGATCCGCGCAGTTGCTGCTTCTCCTCTCCCTGCGTGTGCTGTGCAGGACGGATGGGCTGGGATACACGGCGCTGCTGAGACACAGTAACCTGCAGGGAGAGAAAAAAAAACATGATTAGTGCCTTCTCCCTCACGCTGCAGGTTTAAATAGCCCGCCCCCTTGCTCCCCCCTCCCCTTGCTGCGCGCGCAACTCCACGCTGCCTCGTGGTGCGGGGGAGGGGAGGAGAAAGCTAATTCCTGCAAACCCGGATGCCCGGCGGCCATTATGAGGGCTCCGGGGCCATTTTGGCGCCTCTGCCCTTTTGTACCTGTTGGCTCAGCGAGATCTGGGCCTCTGCTAACTGGGAGCCTGGGGCAACAATAAATACTTTGGCAGCGCCTCCACTCGCCCAGGATCCCCAATAAGTGAGATGCCCCTGGACAAGAATAACAATGACAATCCACAACTCTGTAACCTTTTACTATAGGAGTGTAGAGCATATATATATATACGTGGAACAGATATACAACAGTGATTAGCATATACCTTACAATAATATAGTACACACACAATATATGATTGTCCTTCAATAGGTAACCTTATACCAGTGGTTCTGGACACGCTCCACCCTGGAGTAGTGTCCCTCTCCCACCACCGCGTGCACCCCACACCGTGTCCAGTGTACTGGACCAGTTCTTCAGTATTAGGTGATACCTTTTTTATTGGACTAACAACTACCTATGACATAAATTGTTAGTGCAATAAAAAAGGTATCACCTAATCTGACGACTCATTTTTCTGCACTATATATAATTAATAATATATATATATATATATATATATTATATATATATTATATATAGTTACAGGCCCCGGTTTGGGATTCGGTGCCAGTGTCGCCGCCATCTTTATAGCGTCCACGTCGCGTCTTGGATGCATAAAATGGCGGCAACACTGGCATCCGATGCCCCATACCGGGGCCTGTAACTCGGGAAGCAGGGGGTCCCTGAGGCAGAATCAATGCGGTTCAAGCTCAGGGGACCCCCTGCTCCCACACAAATTATTACAATTTACATTAATGCAGCTTCATTACATAGCGGATAGCCGCTACGGTAATGAATTATTGTTTATTGGTATTGGCGTTTTGATAGTAGTGTACATGTGTAGGGGGTCTCTGACCTGAACCGCATTGGTTTCAGCCTCGGGGACCCCTACTTCATGAGATACAGCCCGTATTCGCAGGGATACCGGCACCCCAATTGGCCTGATATCTCATGAATTAGGGGGTCCCCGAGGCTGAAACCAATGCGGTTCAGCCCCTGCACATGTACACTATTATAAAAATAATATTTGCACAGCTCGATCGCCTGTAGGAGCCATGCATTGGGACGCAGCGTCTCCATGCAGTTCTTACAGGCTGCTTTATTTATATCAGTTATCGCACTGTATAACTTTAAGCACGATATCAGGGGGGAAATAAGGTGCTCGCACGATATGGCACTTTTTGGCAAGGCAGGCCGAAAACGCGCCAAACAGCCTTAGTGAATAGCGCATTTGGCTTCACCCTTTTGCGCCCGATCAAATTTTTCCCATTTCAGCTCAAATAATCGGAGCTTAGTGAATCACCCCCTGTGTGTAAGAGATGTGTGCAGAAGTATGCAAAATGGAGACCGTTTTTAGGGTGAAATTAATATAAGGCTTTATTGTCTGTTCTATCAAATAACACAGCAAACAAAAATATACACAAAACAACAAACACCTATCCCTGTGTAAGGGCTAACTCACTCCCCACTCCCTCTCTGTAAGAGTGGGGGGGGGGGGGGGAAGGGCCTTACCAGGATACCCCCCCCAAAGTCTCAGTGGTACTTTAAAGCAGGTGGCCCTTCAGGTCCGTGGTGTCCAGGTGTCTTGGTGTGTTGGAGGTTCCAGCCTCTGGCAGGTTCCTGGATCCTGTGTCCAGGAAAAGAGGTCTGGTCCCCTTCTGTCTTGTTTTCAATGCCCAGTCCTTCAGTGGACTCAAGACCTCTTTCCTCTTGTCAGCACCCTTGTGTACTGAGACAAATACAGGTGCGCCGACAAGTATTCTAAAACTTGCCTTGGAAAATCTGAGGCTATCACCAAGAAGATATTTATATACGGTACAGTGCCTAAATATACATGTATAAATAACTAATAAATAAAATGGTCTTTTAGTTTAACATTTTGGCCAAATTGTTGTAAGCCCTTGAGCCAAACTTCACGGCAGACCACGTTCAAGGGTCCCTACACTAATATAAATTATTAATACCCTGTGCATTGCCAGGAAGAATTATTTATAATAAATCTGTCAATATGAGTTGCAAAAGTTCTAAGTCTGATTGAAGCTTTTATTAACCTGTACATTACCAGGGAAAGCACTCTGTAATAGATTTGTCACAATCACACTGCATGCAGGCAAGTTCCCCTGATAGTTGGAGATGCCATGGAGTGAGCTTTTAACCATTTAAATGTGGGAGGGAGTGAGCTTCAATTGGATAGGAGGTTGCCACCCTCCAAAACAGCCAAGACTAGCTGCACAAGAATTATAAAAATGGTTAAAAGCTCACTCCCTCCCACATTTAAATGGTTAAAAGCTCACTCCATGGCATCTCCAACTATCAGGGGAACTTGCCTGCATGCAGTGTGATTGTGACAAATCTATTACAGAGTGCTTTTCCTGGTAATGTACAGGTTAATAAAAGCTTCAATCAGACTTAGAACTTTTGCAACTTATATTGACAGATTTATTATAAATCATTCTTCCTGGCAATGCACAGGTTATTAAGAATTTATATTAGTGTAGGGACCCTTGAACGTGGTCTGCCGTGAAGTTTGGCTCAAGGGCTTACAACAATTTGGCCAAAATGTTAAACTAAAAGACATTTTTATTTATTAGTTATTTATACATGTATATTTAGGCACTGTACCGTATATAAGTTTTTCTGGATGTGCACTGAGCTTTGTCTGTGTTTTATGTTATGTCTCTGGTTTTAAATTATATTGCCATGCTCAGTAGCACTCCTCTGTGAAACTTATATGCTTATATATATGTTGTGGGTATTTTGGGGGTTCAATTTGAGCTTGTAGGTGTTCTGTATGTTTTATCACCAAGAAGACCCAGGTATGTGCTGAGTACATGCTGGGTACATGCTGGGTACATGCTGGGTACATGCTGCAACATTTCAGTGCCATTTCTGCAGAGACTAATGGCCCATCGGATTAACACAGCAGGGGTCCCTGACAGTCCCATTCAGACTGATACACTGATATAAACTGTATAAATATACTCCACATCCTCTTTAATAGCTTGATCCCTCTGAAAAAGGGAATAACCCTGTAAATTAATTAAGTAAAATGAATAGTATCATTAAGTGTGAAATTGAGGAGGGAAACATGGGAATAATAGGAACCGGGAGAGCGACATGGGGGGGGATCTGGAAAGTAGCATTTTCCAGATATATAACCCAGATAGGAATAAATAATTGGAGATTTGGAAGGGGGTGCTATCTGGGTACGTAACTTAGGGGGGAACCAGAGGTAGGTATCATGCAGGCTGGTATATGCCCTTGTGCTCTTGTCCTGTTACGTTTTGCTATTTATGCCATGTGGTGGGAGGGCAGAGATTGTCAAGGAGGTGGCGATTTGTCCGAGTCTGTAACATACTGAACATTACTGTACCACCCACTAGATATGTTCTATATTATGTCAGGGATTGGACACTGGTCACAGTTTAGGGTTATTAGTGCAGTGGGGGAGGGATTGTTGTTGTAATGAAGATAGTCCTGTCTCTTTATTACTTTCTATTATGTTTTACATTGAATTAGAAATGTCTTTCCCACTTAGATTGAGGGAATTCATTTGATACACTAATCCCATCACAGTATTAAATGGCAGTTTTATGTTATTTTTTATTATTATTATTAGATAGTAGTTTATTGAATTTTCCTTTTTTTTCACACACTATTGCTATTTGTTTATCACCAGAGACCCGTGTGGAACTCCTGGGCTCCCGGCTGCCAGCACGTGGGACATTGGATACATCATTGAATGTTTTTCCAATTAGTCTTGAGTTTGACTATTGGATAAGCCATACTTGTAAGATTGATTGTTTCTACACATTGAGCACATTCTAACAATTCAATCAACAATATAGTAAACAATGTCAGCTTAGTGGATGGATTTATCCCGTAACAAGAGGCTGTTTCAATATGAAATCCTCTATTTATAAGGCATTTTGAGCTATTTCTTACAGTGTAGAATGTCACTGAACCAACTTGGGGTCATTTTTTATTTTCAACATAGATTTTAATTGTGTTGTTTTGCAATTAATTTTATAATAATTAAAAGTGATGCATTATGAAACTACAGTAAGTGCAGACTGTATAAGGGACCTTTTCTTTCTCTATGAGCTATTGTATATAGTTATAAATACCTGACAAGTCAGGCCCTAAGGCCCCTTGGGTGGAATCAGAAGTGCTCTCACTGATATAAGGGGAAGGGTCCCTATCTGGGGCCTTCCCTACAATACTTAGCTGAAGGTGGCTCGGGGCCCAGCTGAGGGCCAAAGGGGCAAGGTCTGGTCAAATACAGGAAGTCACTGCTCCCTGGACACTACCTTCCAGCTCTGGGACTCGCAGTCCTGCTGCAGTCTATACAGAGCAAATCTAAGATGGTTGCCGCGTTGTACATGGTACATTGAAGGGGCAGCCGGAAGTGGTCTGTTTTTAAAGGAAGCCAGGGGGAGGAGCTGAACAGGGGTGAACTGAAATCAAAAGTATGCTGTGACAGTGACGTTTTCTGGCAGTTGGTTTTGTATAGTGCTAGAGCTGCTGCTAGGAATAGCAGAGGTAGTGAGTTCTGATACTGTTGTGCCTCACAATACACCCTTCCTCACGAGATATAAATATATGTAGCCCCTCTTCCCAGGGCCAATCACAGATTGGTCCCCTCCTCTGTATTAGGGTCTGGCTACGTGTGTCTGGGTGGTACATACCTGCTGGCAACAGGAGGGCCTGAGTCTCCCGCGATGGTATGGGGGATGACAGGACCAGGTTACTGGGGTGAATGCCTCCGTCTCACATAATGGTGCAGCGCCTCCATCTCTGGTAAGCCCTAGCAGCGTAGGGTGAAATCCTTCCAGAGAGCCCCCCCTCTGGGACGAGAGATTTCAGTCTCACACAGTCTCTTGCAATACAAGAGGGAAATGGTAGAGCACAACCGGAGTTTATCCAAAAAAGGAATTAAAAAGAGCAAAGTGCGTGATCCATAAAAGGGTTTAATAGTCATGGAAAAAAGGGGCAAGGCATTACCCTACCAACATGTTTCGTGCTACACAGAGCACTTTATCAATGCCTTGCCCCCTTTTTTCCATGACTATTAAACACTTTAATGGATAACGCACTTTCCTCTTTTTAATTCCTTTTTTGGATAAATTCCGGTTGGGCTCTACCATTTCCCTCTTCTATTGCACGGACGGAGGGGCACACGGGCGGAGGGGCACACGGGCGGAGGGGCACACGGGCGGAGGGGCACACGGACGGAGGGGCACACGGGCGGAGGGGCACACGGACGGAGGCACACCTTGAAGGTCTGATGGGAACAACATGGACGCTGCAGCAGACTCGTGAGTGTTTCCTGCTTGCTACATGGTTATATCATTCTACTAAGGGATTAGGGTATTATTCATTGGGGTGATTATTAGCTCTTGGGTTCCTGGACAACTTGAGTGCCATCTATGCTGGCTTACCAACTAGGATACCACACCCAGTACCCTCCCTACAATCAAGATACATCCCAGACCTCATACAGGATTTATCATCATTATTTCATCATTACCCTGACTGTATACGGTTCTTAGCACCACACATTATATTCCCGTTCACACAGTCTCTTACTTAAAAGTAGCAGCAGCTCTTTATTCAGTGCAGCACAGCAGAATAGCAGCAAGGATAACAGCAGGTACAGCTTGTCTCTCTCCTTAAACTGCTCTCCTCCAGGATGGTCTCTTCTCCCTGCCTCCACCCCCCAAGCCACGGGCACTCAGGGTGGGGCTAGCTCTTCCCTCACCCCCTATGCAGGGTGAGAGGTATTGGTCCATCTATAGTTCTAGCAGCTCTAATCAGGGCCTGCCAGTTCTCCTCCTTCTTCATGCACTTCTCACGCTGACACTAACTACAGACTCAACAGGACTGAACCCAGGACTGAACTACTGTCACTGACAGGAACAGGCACACTCTAAATAGAGACAGCCCTTCCCTTCATGACATCAGCAGGTACCGCCCCTGTGTCTATGCCTTCCACACAGGGTCAGGTGACCTACATCCACCACTCAGAGCAGTGCTTGATGTGGTGGAAACCCATGATAACTACTGGCAGCCTGCCCTTACCGGGGCTTATACCAGTAGGAGGAAAGACATATAGCCCCATTTCTTACCAGGGCTACATATACATTGTATTTCCTATCTATATATAGACGTGTGTGTGTGTGTGTGTGTGAGGACAATAAGCGCTACAAACTACTAATATCAATACAGCTCAACCCCGCTATAACGCTGTGCTTTGGGTCCAAAGAATCACATTGTGTTATAAGCGGATCGCGTTAGAAATAATGAACAATTGTATGCATTGTACACTATAGTATTTAAGATTCCAATAATCGTGTTGCAAAGTATTCATAAATATGAAAATTGGGAGCCACGCTTGCATCGCGTTATAAGCGGATTCGCGTTATAACAGATCGCGTTATAACTGGGTTGAGCTGTACTAGTAAAAAACACACAATTAGATTATACACTTAGATAATAATCAATAACAAAAATAAACAACCTGGAGGAGGTGCTACCAGAGTGAATTCTATCCCTATTTCAGTGCTACCAATTAGGTCCTCGACAGATGCCAAGAAGAAATGGATGCTGGAGATGACCTAGGCGCAGAGGCTAGGGAAGAAAAATAGGGGGGGGGGGGAGAAAAAAAGAACGTAGAGTAGTACGTCGTAAACTGGGTATTAAACACAAGGTGAGAGATGCACTTACAGCAGATAGAGTGATTCCAGCATTTCTCCACTTATACTGGATCTGGAATCTCCTATAGCACTGATGGCGTCGTGCTGCAGGATCAGCAGGGCAAAGACTTCCAGGTCACCCCAATAACGCGGGAACTGGATCTTTCAATAGGGTAATTAAACCCTGGGTGTCCTTGGCAGGAATTGTAATAGTAGAACAGGATATATATGGGATCAAATAGACCATAAACTAAGGGGTGTAATCAAATAGGCGAGGTATTCAAAGGAGTGTAAATAATGCTATTTATTAACAATATAGAAAACCTTAACCATAAGGTATGACACATACAAAATAGCATACAAAATAGAAGAGTTGTATGAGTCAAGTCCTGGATCTATGGAATCAAATCAGCAATAGTCCTGTATAGCTGTATCACAGTCTCTTATGGAGATTATAGCTCCCTGCTTGGTACCTGTGTCTCCGATATTGTCAGGAATATAACAAACGGGAATACTTTGCTTCAATTGTGATACATATACACAGTGCTGGCTTGTCTTCTTTCTCCGATCCGGTGTGTTGCTGGTGGTGGGGTTGAGTAGCGTGTTATCCTGCTTCTCGGTATACAGCCGGCTTCTCCCCTCTCTCTCACCACTTCCGTGTCTCGTCACGTGGGATGGCCACCTCTCATCTCGCGCGATACTCGCTGTACTCCGTCAGCCAGACTCCACAGAATGACCTCCAAGTTCTCTCGAGGTTCTCTCCAGTTACACAGCTAGAAACAGAAACACGTAGGGTGAGCATGTTTTAATAGGAGTGGATAACTTTGGTGTTTCAGCGTTGGTGCCTGTTGTGAATCACAAGTTGTTTCTATTGTTGTGTCTGTTCTGTTATACCGTTGCCAGCTTTGTGCATATCCTTCATATAGCACCAAAATGAGTGCATATACCTGTAGTTGCTCCCATCCACTGGCTTTCTTTAAAATTAGACGACTTCCACTTCCTGGGCGACAGTTTAATGTTCCTTGTGGAGCACACCTAAGATACCTGTGATATACGCTACTAGCTAGATTAGCTACATGTGTGAACAGTGAGCAGCTTAATGTCGGACGTAACAGGGATACTATCAATGAGCTGGGTTAGCTCACACTGCTAGAGCTGTAGCCAAGAACATCAGTGGTTGTGAGTTCTAGTCCTGTTGGGTTTGACACTGTTCCATTCATTAAGCTGGTGCTTTAAGATTTTCAACTCTATATAGTTGGCATGGAAACCCTTTCAGGTAGTGTGAGATGGGGCACATTTAAATATACTCTGCATAGTCACCCAGCCAGGTAACTCAGGTGTGCGCCTTTTCAGCACAGTCATGTCTCTCTAATTTAATTGGAGGGATGTTTGATCAGATATATATTCAACTGGCGACACTTATTACATTTGAAAGCTCTCTTACTCTCGATCAAGGTTTTTTTGTATCTAATCTTCAGATGGATTTTAGTGAGCGGAATGGATTTTGTCAAAATGATACACAGAATTTCAAGAAACAAATTTGGACTGTTCTGCTCATCCCTATCCTCATTGATCTATTATCACGGATCTTTTTCGCTAACCCGTAGTTGTGATTTGATCTCTTTTTCCTCGCAAAGTTTCTGTTCGAGAGAGCTGTGGGGATATTGCCCGTGATGTCCTGGAACTCAAATCGGCGTGAAGTTCCTGACGTCACCGCTCTCTTTCCCCCGGAGGTGCTGAAATCACTTCACCGGGAGTTAGCTCCAATTGTCCTGGAAGTAAATTCGTCTTGCACTCCCAGCCGCGACCGTTGTAAAACTTGGCCACAAAAGCTGGACTTAGAAAATATTTCACCTCGGATCTCTGGAGCCGGTGTCTTTGCTATTTCTTTCGGAGCATCTTTTGGTCGCTTCAAATTTGCCGCTGCTGTTCTGGCGCTTAGAATCTGATGACCGGATTGGCCTAGGGATTCTTATAGTATTTCAGAGTTCATTCATGAAATAATCCAGTCAATCCCAGCGTGGGAACTTTCCTACCAGCCAATCAGAGCGATGCCAGTCTACTGAAGCCGGGCAAGCGGATCTTCTGAATCAGCCAAGGGCATGAGCAAGATTGCCACCCCTGCTACTTGGTATGCAGAACCCACCAGCTGGTCTAGGCTCCTCACAATCTGCTGGGGCAAATGGTAATCCCGAGGACTTCAATTCATCCCAGGACGTGGGTGCTCAGCCTAAACCTCCTGCCCAAATGTTCTTCACACCTCTGGCAACCTCTGGTGGCTTTCATGTCCGATGTCTGGGTAGACCCGCTGGCACAAAGCTGGTAGTCCAGTGACTCACCCAGAACATCGGTCCGGAAAGACCCAGCTCATTATACTGTGCACAAGCACATATGTAATAAAACACACTGTTTAATAAAAAAATATACACTTTGAAAAATATCCTAAGTCTCTGGGTATGGGGAATAGAATAAAAAGCTGAACTTTATTTCTTAGTATCCATATTCCCCACACACTATAACATAGACTTGGACTTATAAAATCCCTCACAACTTTATGTATGGCTGGAGCACACCTGAACCCCTATGCAGGTTTTGGGTGACCTGGGCATTACATGGGTATCCCCCTTAAACTAGGGACCCCTTTACAAGTACAGGGACACCTCACATCCATATGCCCCATTTAACTTTCTGGTCTGTGCTGAAGCAGGGAATCTGAGCAGTGAGTCGCGCAACCGTTTTCAAGGGGAGATTTTGCCGGAGCAATGTGCCTAAATGTAACTGGGAATCCGATGTTGTCCCCGGGTACCTTTTTGGGGTATCCAGCAACTGTGGACCCCAACAAGCTAGGGACATTCTGATACTTTCTCTATAAACCCCCCCTTGAAACTAATAGCCCAGCAAATCCCAGCTCGCTGGCACCCTCCCCCTCCCCCAGCAATCCCTGCTCGCTGGCACCCTCCCCCAGCAAATCCCTGCTCGCTGGCACCCTCCCCCTCCCCCAGCAATCCCTGCTCGCTGGCACCCTCCCCCAGCAA
>WSYH01011726.1:0-16397 GCA_036426205.1 Ascaphus truei
AGCCGGGTCAGGAGCGGAGAGGTGCGGATCAGCGTGGGTAAGCCGGGGTCAGGAGCGGAGAGGTGCGGATCAGCGTGGGTAAGCCGGGTCAGGAGCGGAGAGGTGCGGATCGTCGTGGGTAATCCCGGGTCAGGAGCGGAGGGGTACGGATTCCAAAAAACAAGCAAGGTCAGGCAACACAGGACAAGACAGGCCAGGCTCAGGCAGGAGGCAGGACTGCAGTGAGCACAGCGCACATACACAAGGTTATGCTCAGCCAATGTGCCGGAGGGCAGGCTGAGCATATATAGGAAGAACAGTCCAATGAGCTGGAATCATATTCAGGAGTATGCCTGGCTGTGGTTGGCTGAGGGAGACAGCACAGGCGTATCTCTTTAGACAAAAGAGCGAGGAAGCTAATGCGCGCGTGCGCGGGTCCCGCACATAGCGGGTGCATGCTGCGTGGCAATGCAATCACTGCGCAAGCGACGCCTGGAGGCGGGACCAGCGGGACCGGCATTTAGTGCCGAGTACGGGCCGCGCCCACCCCTAGAAGGTACGCTGGCATGTGCCGGTCCGCGAGACGCGCTGCAGGAGGCAGATAACCGATCGCAGGTCTAGGCTGGTAGGAAGCGCGCCGGGGAGGGCGCGGATGACGAATCCTTACAAAACATTCCTATCTCCTTCTCAATCTCTGCGTGATTTAATAGCGAGTCGTTCACTAAAGGGTGGCTTCAAGATTAGTTCCACTGGGGCATGGTCGGACCACGCTATAGGGCCGATATTTGTCTGTGAAACTCGATCAAAGAGATAAGCTGTGTCAAATATGTAGTTTATTCGAGAATAAGAATCGTTTGGGGGAGGTGGGAGAATAAAATGTATAATCTCTTTGATTCTTGCTTTTAATGCGCTAGGCGTCTTCTAGCGTGAATTCCTTTGTCAGAGGCGTACATTTTTTTTTTGCTTGGTTGCATGCTTCTTTGGGGGGGCCTTTGGTTCGGTGGCATGGTCTTATCTAAATCAGGATTTTGTATCATATTGAAGTCTCCCCCAATTATCATAGTTCCTGACTGGGTTTCCCCAATCTCTTCCAGCGTCGATTTGAGAAACTCCATTTTTCGGATCGTTGGGCACACACTGTATAAGTTGACTAGAGTCACATTAACTCCCAATAGGAGACCCTTTACCATGAGGAACCCACCTTCCCGGCCTCTCTTAATTTCTTTCATTTGAAAAGGGATATCATGTTTTATCAAAATGCCTACTCCTCCTTTTCTTTGTATAGGCCGAGTAATACGCCATCGGGTATATACCCTGAAAGGTTTTAGGAGGATCCTGACTATTAAAATGTGTTTCTTAAAGAAACAAAATATCCCCTTGCATTTTTTTAAATTCTCCAAAGGCCAGGTTCCTCTCTTTTGTTTGCATTTAATCCCTTGACATTTAGTGATACTACTTTTAATGGTGTTTGGTTAGTCATGGTATTATAATTGAGTCTAACTTACTTCATGTGATCTCGTCGGTCACAGGCTCTGCCATTATCTGGTATCGATGAGCATTTATGCACCTCTGTAAGGGTCCAGAGAAGCCCCCACCCTGTGAGTTTGCGGTGGTACTGGGAAAGCAGGAACTTGGAAAGGGAAAAAGTGTTATGGATGAAAGGAACAAAGGGGTTAGGGGAGAGATGGACATTTTGTCCACCTTGATACCTTCTAATGGCTAGTCCTTTACTGAACCAGGATAACGATCAGAAGGCCCTAATGGGGGGGGGGAGGGGCATGAGCCTCTGGGTCCACGGGGCATCTCTAACTAAAACTCTTTTTTGCCCACTCCTCCAAAACTCTTAACTTCCGTCTCCTACAAAAAGCTAGGACATGTCAATGTAAACCAATATAAAAACATACTTATCTGTCCTTATTGCTTATTCTAATAATGATCTATCCCTGCATAAAACCTCTATCACTAATATTTTAATCTAAGCATTTTAGGCACTCGCAGGTCTTCACATTACCCATCTTCCTGTATAAGTTCGAGGCTAGCATAGAAAAGAACGACAACAAATATAAAACCTCTCCAATAACCTGTGGGAACTGTTAATAATTAACGAACAATTACTGTATTAATTATAATGTCTTTAAGTCTCCTAGTGAACATTTTTTCCAGGATCCCCCTGGCTCCTCTCTCAGGCCCCAAAATGGCTTCAGAGAGCGCAAAGGACAGTTAAAATGGCCGCAGAGGGAGAATGTCCACTGTAAACTGTGTTCCATGGTCTGCAATCTACTTCCTCCGTCTGACCAGTTCTTCATCTAGAAGGACGATTCCTTTTATACCCTCATGTCTGGTGGACGGTCTCAAGCTCATCCAATCTGTCACCTCTCTCTCCTCGGTGTGACTCTCTTGACGCTCTCTCGGCTCGCAGAGATACCTTTACTGTTGGTCTCCACTGTGAATGCAGGCCCAGGGCCTTCAGGAAGGTCTCCGCCTCCTCCGGATATCTCAGCGAGGCTTGCTTCCTGTCTTTGCTTGATACTAGGCGGAATGGAAATGCCCATCTGTAACGAATCTCGTTTTCTCTGAGGACTGTTATAACTGGACGAAGGCCTCTTCCTCTCGAGATAGTGGATCTAGAAAGGTCTTGGAATATCTATAATTTAGAATCATCAAAGTCTAAATATTCTTGTTTCCTATATTCCTTTATTATTTTCTCCTTTGTAGTATAATAGTGCAGTTTCACTATTACATCTCTGCTTTTCTGGGGGTCTATAAATCTTGGCCGTAGGGCACGATGGGCTCTGTCCACGTGAGGGGCGTTTGTTTGTAAGGACGGGACTATTTGTGAGAATAATCTTGTTAAGTATGCTTGCAGTTCGTCTAAATCAATTGCTTCTGGGGTGTTTCTTATCCTGAGATTTTGCCTTCTTTCCCGGTTTTCCAGGTCATCCATATTATCTTCTAGGGTCCTGATCTCAGCGTCGAGTCTGAATACCTCATCATCTGTTGAGCTCTGGCTCTGCAGAGATTCGTCCAACTTATTTTCAATCTGAGTAGTCCTTACAGTCAGGGCAGTCAGATCTGACTTAAATTCAGCCACAACCTTGTCCAAAGTTGTTTGAAAGACCCTCTGTATCTCGGTAAATCTCTCTCTCATAGCTTTTGGGTGATTTGAGTGTTTTCTACACTCTCCTGCTCCTGGTCAAATTTAGATGAGTTCCTCACTTGCGTGTGCCCACATGCGTCCCGTCGCCATTGTTGGTCTGCTACCAGCTGGCTGCTCTTCTTCTTTGGCAGCATCTCCGCTGATTCCCACGTGCGTGGAGGTACTTTTGGAGAGCTAATTTTAGTTTGGAGGGTTTTTAGGAAAATCTCTGTAGCGGAGTCCACCCTGTCTGGGTTCTTGATGAAGGAATCCCCTGGCACGAGTGCCACGCACCTCCTCTTTAAGGGAGGTAGGATGCTCCTATTCCTCAATCATTAGTTGCTCTTCTTAAGTAAGGAACACTTTTCCCTAATCTGAAAACAATAACGGTGACCATGCTCGATACGTAAAGTTACACATTAAAGACAGGCACTATATACGTGAAGCTCCTCTTGTACCACCGCGAGACATCTGGATCCCCATAGCAGCCCAGGGTGGGTCCCAACATATAACACCTTATAGTTTGGTTGCGCGAAACGCGTAGGTGCGTTTTTTTACCTCTTCATATCCATGTGAGTTAATACATTTATTTTAATTGAAGACCACCTGATCTCAATCTTTTTTATCATCGAGGTTGTGCTTTGTGCTTTATTTAAATTCTTCTGGACCCAACATATAACAGCCATGTTAGTAACCGTTTAGGAGGGGGGGTTACACACGGTACACATTACTTCATGTATAGTATCATCACTATTCTCTGTATGCGCTGTCTGTATCCTCTTCCCTAGCTGCCCCCTATCTCGTTGTAAATAGAAGATGTTGAGGTTAGGACCCCAAAAGTAACTAGTGCTACAGAGCATATACCCATTGATACACAGAAAATATGTTGTTTAATTCACTGCAAACCGGAACACATGATATCCTTGATGCATGCTTGGAGCTTAGGCATTAACCCCTAGATGAACCACGGTTAAGCAAGGGTAAAGAGAGTTGTGTGGGGGATATCCTAGGACCCCCCCAAACCTCTGATATACACCAAGAACAAAATAAACCAATGGTAGTGGGGCAGCTCACTTTAAAGCATGATGGTACTCACATATGTCCATGTGTATGTCCGGGTCTGTGTGCTCCAACTGAATGGGAACAGAACGAAATCACCTTGTGCCGAGAGGGAAGATGAGTCAGCGGGCACTACGATGCGGGGAAAAAATCGATGAGGCTGGACTGTGCTGCAAAAAAATCCTTTATTAAGACATGGATAAAAATTGAGAGGAGGGAAGAGAACCCCTGCACCTCTAACGCGTTTCACCCGCAATCGGGCTTTTTCAAAGCCCCCTATCTCGGCCTGCTAGGAAGGTGCTGAGGTGTGACTAACTCCTGTTGCCTAAAGCAAGCGTTCTTAACTCTAGTCTTCAAGACCTCCCCGTAGGTCAGGTTTTCGGGATATCCCTGCTTCAGCACAGGTGGCTCAATCAGTGACTCAGTCTTTGACTGAGCCACTGATTGAGCCGCCCGTGCTGAAGCAGGGATATCTTGAAAACCTGACCTATTGAGGGGTCTTGAGGACTAGAGTTGAGAACCCCTGGCCTAAAGGATCCCTCTGCTTTGTAGCATCGTGAGTGCTGCATCTCCTATGGGCCCCTGGCCCGCCTTGTACTACTCTCTCTCTGTAGTTGATATCCCTGTCTCGGGTACTGAATGCCATCACGTGACCTTCTGGGTGAGAGTCTGCTATTGACCCTTCGATGGAGCCCTGGCCCGCCTTGTACTACTCTCTCTCTGTGGTCGGTATCCCTGTCTCGGGTACTGAATGCCATCACGTGACCTTCTGGGCGAGTCAGCCCTCCAATGGGGCTGGTCCAAAAATGCCTCGGGGCATAGGCTTCCTCTCTGTGAACCTTTAGAGTAGTGTGGAGCCATTCTTGGGGATGCTATCTGAGTAAGGCACAGTCCGTAACTAGACAACATTAAAGGGAATCCTTACCCTATTCTTGACATATCTACATTATAAACCTATATACGCTATTCACTGTGAGATCCTTCTTCAACTCCTCATGGGACCTGACCTTCTAGAAGCCTCTCCCCTATATATATCCTGCAATTACATCGCTATCACCAGGCAGAAGAGAACGGGGCTTTGATTCTGCCTAGTCAGCCAGCACCAAGTGATGGGGAAGGGGCGTTACTCTGTGTAGGCCCACACAGCTAACCCCTTAAGGCCATAGTAATCCCAAAAGGGAATTATATACATTTATACATACACTCATGCATACATTCAGACAGACATACACATACATACCCTTAAGCTGCGCTTATAGTGCCGGTGACCGCGACAGCATTGCCGCCGTCGTGTGCACTTATAAGCACGACGCGCCCCCGCGACGGTTTGGTCGCGATTGCTGGCAGTCATCTCTATTTGATTTTTCCAGCGACCGTAGCCTGACTGTCGCTTCGCCGTCGCCGGCACTATAAGCACACACACACACTCATTGCCTCTGTATGCTGGAGTGTAGTGCAGTATGTGTGCTTTCCAGCATGCAAGCAGTTAACCTCCTCTGGAGAGGCTAGCTGCAGGTGCAGCTATTTAAGACAGAACTCCTGAATAAACAGGAGGTTTTAAAGGCAGGCAGGAAGCTGCCACAGAGACTTTTCCAAACCAGGAAGGACCCTGGTTGTGCTGGTCCCCAGGCCTGCAGGGTCTTGGGACATTCTGGGAATCACAACCAGGAAACAGAATAGCCACAGGCGTGAACAAACTGCAGGACACGGCCCTGCTCCAAGGAACTGGTGTTCCAGACCTGATGAGGAAGCAGAGCTCTGACATGTCCAGAGGGGTTGTCTTTAGAAACCGGAGACGCCGGACCAGCACACTCAGGCAAGGACTTTAATATTGTTTCCTGATATTGTGTTGTATGTTTTGTGGTCTGGTAACTGGCTTAGCTGGCCAGCCAGGAAGCTAGGGCCTGTGCGGTCTAGTAAGTCTCCCGAGGGGAGTAGAGTTTTATTTTATGATTTTGGTTTGCCTTTAAGGGACAGTGTGCTTATTTGTTTTGTTGTGGAAAATAAACCACTATTAAAGCCTAAAAACATACTGTTTTGCCTCTTACTGACCCTACTATCACTGACACATTTTGCGACAATAGATTTGTGTGTGCTGATTACATATTTTTCTCAGTTAACAGGGACCAAAAACTCTGCAAGTAGAACTTGATACTATTTTTGGTGGTGGCAGCGTAAAGGTGACATTTGTGATGGATTGAGGGTGTTATATTACTCATTTGAGGGGCCCAGCGGGGGTGAAAGGCGAGTCAGCTTGTTAGCTGTGTGTATTAACCCTAGTGCCATATACAAGTCACGTTCTCACAGGTCTGCTGCTGGGGACAAGTAGAATGGTGGTGTCCAACCTTTTTTTTGGTTAAGAAACCCTAAGTGACATTCTGAGGAGCCCTGAACCCTCTCTAATTGCAACTCTGAGATCAGCTGCATTGTAAATTCTTCTGTATTTGATACCGTTTTCAAGAACATTTCAGGGAACCCTTTAGGGATGCCCGGGGAACCCAGGTTGAAAAACACTGATGTAGAATGTAGAAATGTTCTCCAGAATTTGTCTTTCTCAAGCACTATATATTGTTGAATGTATTGTTGGGCTGAAGGAGCGGCTCAGTGAGTAAAGACACTGACTGACAACAACACTTTGGGGAACACAGGGGAACCTAGTTCAATACCCGGTGTCAGCTCCTTGTGACCTTGGGTAAGTCACTTTATCTCTCTGCCTCAGGCACCAAATAAATAGATTGTAAGCTCTGCGGGGCAGACTGTGCCTGCAAATTTATATGTACAGTGTTGCACAAGAAAAAAACATTATTATAAAAGCCATTGATTGTCTATCCTAGGCAGCACTCGTGTTCTTAGGCTACACCCTGATGGCAGAGAGATTCTTCTCCAGCCTTTCTGGCAGCACGGAGGTGAGGAGAGACGTTTGCAGGAAAGCCGGATCTCCTCCTTCTCCAGGGAATGCTTCTTGCAGCCTGAACTATTCCTCCGCTTTCTGCCAGTCGGCATTCTGCAGCTCCAGCCCGTCTGTGGGGCAGCAGGTGTGTGATATCTGCGCTTACTCACTGCAAAAGTTCCTGCTAATGTTTTTAGAAATTTGCGAATGTGCAAAAATAAAAAAAAATTCGAGTGAAGGTTATTTTGGGATTAGCAAACTCCGGCCTACAACTAAAAACACTGCGGTTGGTCTGTTTTTACATTCCTCGTATCCCTCACGTCCTGTAGGGTCAGTGGGTTTTCTACTACGCATTGCTAACATTAAGTGACACGTGCATTACGGTTTGTTTAAACGGAGCTGCGTTCAATTTTGCAGCAAACCGTGCGCTAGCGATGGCGCAATGCGTCACGTTAGTTGGTGCAACAAACTCTGCTACATCTGTATAAAGCGGTTAGGTTTCTCACATATGATTACACCATACCACAGCAATAGCGTTTTCACGGAGTGCCACAGAATCCGCAAACGTTCGTGAAGGGCTCCACGGGTGTGAAGGGCTCCACGGGGTCTGAAGGGCTCCACGGGTGTGAAGGGCTCCACGGGTGTGAAGGGCTCCACGGGTGTGAAGGGCTCCACGGGTGTGAAGGGCTCCACGGGTGTGAAGGGCACCACGGGTGTGAAGGGCTCCACGGGTCTGAAGGTCACCACGGGTCTGAAGGTCACCACGGGTGTGAAGGTCACCACGGGTGTGAAGGTCACCACGGGTGTGAAGGTCACCACGGGTGTGAAGGGCACCACGGGTGTGAAGGGCTCCACGGGTCTGAAGGTCCCCACGGGTTTGAAGGGCACCACGGGTGTGAAGGGCACCACGGGGTCTGAAGGGCACCACGGGTGTGAAGGTCACCACAGGTCTGAAGGTCACCACGGGTGTGAAGGGCTCCACGGGTCTGAAGGGCACCACGGGTCTGAAGGGCTCCACGGGTCTTCGGAAGTTGGAAGACCCCGATAACTGCAGTATGCACGGGGATGGAGCCCCTTTAATAATTTGTTTTAGTTCCTGTACCCGACACACTAAACAAACCGGAAACCAGTCAGCAGTATTGTTATTAATAGTTTCATCAGAACCCCAGTGTTCGACCTTAATGAGCGGTCCACACACCGCGGCCCGGAAGGCTTTCTACCTTCCCATCCCGCAGCATCGCCCTGCAGTCTGTGGCATTATTTATCACGGCTCACGGCCCATTTTTAGATAATAGTCCAGTTTGTTTTATTGTTTTTTTTTTTTTTTTTAAACGTCTTATACGGAAATATGAATATATTGATGGACAAAGTTAAGTGGAAGTAAGGTGGTGTTTCATGAGGTTATTAACACTGAACGGTAAAAATGTTGCAGACGCCAGTTTCACAAACTTCTGGCAGCTCTCCGAAATGACGCTGCGCCCGCCCCCGTGCGTGTTTGGCGTGCGCAAGGACTGGATTTAAGACATGAACATGTGAAGTGGCGATCTATTTTTCCCAATGAAGCAGTTACACTGAACAAAAGCATATAAAATCATGTCAGTGGGATTAATAGGATATCCTAACAAGGACCTCTGGATTCAGTTCATATTTACAAAAAATTAAAGGCGCGTAACAAGATTTTCATTCACCGCCACGAGTCGGGCTCGGCCTGCATCTCTTCCGGGTGTTTGCCGGAATATTCTTGGATTTCTTTTAGCACAGGGTTTCCCGTGGGGAATCGGTCCTGGGCGTTCAGCAGTATGTGCAGTGGCAGGGCGCTGTGACAGAGGAACACGGATCGGTATCATGCAAAGTAACGCGCTGCACAACACGCGCAAAGATTAACCCCTGCACATTACTCTGCAATGTTTTGAAGGACCACCCAGGGAGCGAAAGGGTTAATATCTTGGGATCTGTACTACAATGTACTGTTATATCTAGAGACAGTAACCTGACCTTCATCTCAGATAAAGATATATTCATTGTAGATAGGGAAACCTTTTATTTTATTGGCTTGGAAGCGCATGTACCAAACACAAACACTTATTATTTTCCGGTCTATTCTATAAGAGGTAACATTACCCACATGGGATCTCTCTGCTGCCTGTAGAGGGATATACATACTGTTTCACTGCCTCCCACTTCTCAGAGGAGGAAGTCCTGCTGCTCTGAAATCTCTTGCAGTGAGACACTGCTTCCCGTTTCCTGTTCAACTTCCACAGGAGACTCAGCAGGTGACAGGCTGCGCCAGGGTAGTCTGAGAAGGAAAACCCAGATATCACACGTGCTGGGAGATGTCCAACTAATTCACCGGCATCTGTCCTAAACCGGCACAGCTAGTAGCACACCTGTGGGGCGCTACAGGGTCACAGCAGAACGTGTCCTGCAATACCGACCCAACAACACACCCGTGGGGCGCTACAGTGTCACAGCAGAACGTGTCCTGCAATACCGACCCAACAACACACCTGTGGGGCGCTACAGTGTCCAGCACAAACGTGTCCTGCTAATACCGAACCAACAACACACCTGTGGGGCGCTACAGTGTCACAGCAGAACGTGTCCTGCAATACCGACCCAACAACACACCCGTGGGCGCTACAGTGTCACAGCAGAAAGCGTGCCTGCAATACCGACCCAACAACACCACCTGTGGGCGCGCTACAGTGTCACGCAGAACGTGTCCTGCAATACCGACCCCAACAACACACCTGTGGGGCGCTACAGGTCACAGCAGAACGTGTCCTGCAATACCGACCACACAACACCACCTGTGGGGCGCTACAGTGTCACAGCAGAACGTGTCCTGCAATACCGACCCAACAACACACCTGTGGGGCGCTACAGTGTCACAGCAGAACGTGTCCTGCAATACCGACCCAACAACACACCCGTGGGGCGCTACAGTGTCACAGCAGAACGTGTCCTGCAATACCGACCCAGCCACACACCGTGGGGCGCTACAGTGTCACAGCAGAACGTGTCCTGTAATACCGATCCAGCAACACACACCCGTGGTGCGCTAAGTGTACAGAGCTGCGTCTATCAGATCTATGACAATATACTCCTAATATTCTGGATCCAGTTTCATGTCTAGGGTATGAATGAACCCAGCTAGCTTCAACTCAGCCCTCTTTCCAAAGCACAACAAGTCCTGTATATTTTCTTCACTTTATTTAGGAAAGCAGCAATAAAAACAGGCCCTTGTGGATAAGATGTTTGTGTTGGAAAGGTGTATCTCGGTGGATGCTTTGTAGCGCTGCGTGGCCCTTGGTGGCGCTGGCCGTGGGGACGTGCGCAGGGTTAGGTGAGATGGTAATCCCTCACTGTGAAGCTGTGCAGAGGGTGGATTCAAAGAAAGAAAAGAGCAATCAAAGTTCTGTGTATGGTGCACTGTTTGACTGCAGTGCTGGAGCCTTGAGTGTTGGTTGCAGGCTGTGTGCAGTTAAGCTGCTTGCTTGTACTGCTACAGAAGTGGTGTAAGCTGCTTGCTTGTACTGCTACAGAAGTGGTGTAAACTGCTTGCTGTACTGCTGCAGGCTGTGTGCAGTGTAAACTGCTTGCTGTTTGTAAGGCTTTTGCTGTGGAAAGTCTGTGCTCTTTGGTATAAAGCCTGCTGCCCTGTCTGGCAGTGTAAAGCTGCTCTGTCTGGGGTGCAGAGACTATTCTGTATAGCATAAGGGTTGTGAGTAGCAGTTCCTGTGTGTATCCCCAAGACACACAGTCTTCTTTTCACTATTCTGGGTCCAGGGTCATGTCTAGGGTATGAATGAACCCAGCTAGCTTCAACTCAGCCCTCTTTCCAAAGCACAAGTCCTGTATATTTTCTTCACTTTATTTAGGAAAGCAGCAATAAAAACAGGCACTTGTGGATAAGATATTTGTGTTGGAAAGGTGTATCTCTGTGGATGCTTTGTAGTTAAGGGCAGGTGAAAAGAATTGGCCTTGCCATAGAGGTGTAACATGAATGTACTCACTCTGCCAATGTCAGGAAGTAAAGATAGTGGGTACTACTGGTGACACAGGGATAGGGGTCAGGCCAAACTAACCGTCAGCAGGGACAGGGGGGAATGGGAAAGCCCATTAACTCGGAGGACTGGAGATGTTGCCAGGGCAACCAGGGATGTGAAAGACTGGAAGGAAAAAAGGCAACATAATGTATCCATTCCATCTGCACTGGGAGTAAACTGCAAGGAAAGTAACATCCAAGTACAACTAGCAGGGGGAACTGCCAAGGAAGGGGGGGGGGGGTGAAACAGAGAAGGCAGAAATGGGTATTTCTGTTCCATGACACCTAACACAATTAGGCACATGTCATGTTGGCTTCTCATTGAGGAATTTAGTTATTATAAACACCTTGCCCACACAGGAGCAGTGCTTCTCCCTTTACCTGTTACAGGCGCACAGTGTGACAGGCGCGCAGTGTGACAGGCGCGCAGTGTGACAGGCTGAGCACTTTCTCAGTTCTTTCCCTTGTTTTGTGATAAGCGCGCACAGTCGTGACAGCCGCCCAGAACACGTGTGGACACAAGTTGCCCAGCAAAGCCTCTCGTCCCCGCCCACCCGCTGCGCCTAGGGTTAAACGGCGCATCAGTGTTACAGGCCCCACACAGTTGCCCTTGGGACAACCCCCCCTCGCACAGCTCCCCTGGTGACAGGCGCACAGTGTGACAGGCGCACAGTGTGACAGGCGCAGTGTTACAGGCACAGTGTGACAGGCGCACAGTGTTACAGGCACAGTGTGACAGGCGCACAGTGTGACAGGCGCACTGTGTTACAGGCACAGTGTGCATCCACCTCCGACAGGCAACTGGTTAAACTGATCACAAGCACATTAATCTGCATTTGAGACCGACGCTGCCCTGTGTAACACAAAGCAGCTGAATCTGGATTTACTGCACGTCTACATGTAACTTCTGTTCTTGTGGTCTTCATGTAGTGACACCACTATATCCCAGCACCACTACAGACCATGTATTAACCCCACGGTTATACATCCCTGCCCTTTAGGCTTGGTCCCCACTGGCTAGTGCAGCGCTCGTTATGGCGGGCGCTGCGGGGACAAGAGCCTCCTCTCAATGGGGCCGGCCCTGCTGTGAGGGGGGGCTGCCGCGCTGCACAGCGAGTTTTTCAGGGATGCCTGAAAATTGAGATGGCCACTGGCGACGGAGCGCTAGGCCACGCCCCCGGCGGTTCAGCCAATGACGGCGAACCTGCCGGGTGACGTCAAGGCCGCGCCCCCGTCACTCCCCCCCCCAAGCTCCCTGCAGACCGGGGAATTCAGCTGCACGCGCCGCCAGCCTCGCGTGAACACAGGCTACTGAATGGCACTTTCCCAAACCCCAGTTTCATGATTGCGTTGGCTTCGGCACTTCCCCAGCATCCCGCTAAGGAACGGGGAAGGGAGAGAGACGGGAGAAACCAAAATGTATCTGGAAGCAGCATCAGTAACTACCGCAGCGGGCGGAGGGGCCGGGAACGCGTGGCTTCGCAAATCATTGCGGGCCTCGTTGGCAGCAAAAAGGTCAACAGTGTTAGTGAAGGAAAGTGATATTGCCCAAAGCAACAGAGAGCCACTGCATTCCTTACACGTGTGCGGGACGGGGGGACATACACAAAGCAACAGAGAGCCACTGCATTCCTTACACGTGTGCGGGACAGGGGGACATACACAAAGCAACAGAGAGCCACTGCATTCCTTACACGTGTGCGGGACAGGGGGACAGGGGGGCATGCACAAAGCAACAGAGAGCCACTGCATTCCTTACACGTGTGCGGGACAGGGGGATGGAGGGGAGAGGGGGGACATACAAAGCAACAGAGAGTCACTGCATTCCTTACACGTGAGGGGGACAGGGGGACGAGGGGACAGGGGGGGACATACACAAAGCAACAGAGAGCCACTGCATTCCTTACACGTGTAAGGAATGCAGTGGGCTCTCGGTGGGCTTTGTGGTATGTCGCCCCGCGTGAAAGAAAATAGTTGTCTGCCCCGCGGGTATCCCCCCCGGCAGTACCCGCACAGCGGTTGTAAGAGATTGAAGTAAGGAATGCAGAAGAAAGAGTCGGGTGAGTGGCTCTGCTAACTCTGTCACTGTTGCTTTGTTTGAGGTATGTACCCACTGTCACCGCGTTATGGTTTCTCGCTGTCCCTTGTCGGCCGCAACGACGTGTAAGAGAGCAGGTGGCGTCTCTGTTGCTTTGTGTATCCCGTCCTCCCCCCCCGCCACCCGCCCGCCACACGTGTAAGGAATGCAGTGGCTCTCTGTGGCGTTGTGACTGTCCCGGCCCCCCCCCCCGTCCGCACACAGTGTAATGTGAGATGCATGAGTGGCTCTTGTTCATTGGTGTTGCCCACCGCCCTCGGCCTCCCTGTGCCCCTTGTCCCGCACACTGTTAAGGATGCAGTGGCTCTCTGTTGCGATCTTGTGTATGCCCCCCCGTCTCGTACATCCCCGTCCCGCACACGTGTAAGGAATGCAGTGGCTCTCTGGTGCTTTGTGTATGCCCCCCGCCCCGTGCCCCGATGTCACGCCACACGGTAAGGAAGTCAGGGCTCTTGATTGCTTATGTCTATGCCCCACCTTGTCCCCCTATCGTCCCACCCGTCCCCTGTCCCGCAACGTTGTAAGGAATGCAGTAGCTCTCTGTTGCTTGTTGTATGTCCCCCCCGGGGGCCCCCCTCCCTGTCGCCGACACACGTTTTGTGGTGTAAGGAAAGGAAGGCAGCGAGTGGTCTGCTGTTGCCTTATGTGAGCGCCCCCTCCGCCCCCACGGCAGTCAGTCTTCTCTTTGCTCGATTGTTGTGCACCCTTGTCCCCTGTCGTCCCCCACACGTGTAAGGAATGCAGTGGCACTCTCTGTTGCTGTTGTGTTAAGGCTCCCCCTGCCTCTGTCTCCCTGTCCCCATGTCCCGCCACACGTGTAAGGAATGCAGTGGCTCTCTGTTGCTTGTGTATGGATTCCCCGACCTCGTCCCCCTGTCCCGCACACGTGTAGGAATGCAGTGGCTCTCCTGTTGCTGTTGTGATGTCCCACCTGTCCCCGTCCCGCGCTATGTTTTCACTGTCCCCCAGATAACACTGTCGCGACACGTGTAGGAATGCAGTGGCTCTCTGTTGCTGTGTATGACCCGCCCTGCCCCCGTCCCCTCCCGTCCCGCACACGTGTAAGGAATGCAGTGGCTCTTCTGTTGCTTGTGTATGTAGCCCCCCACCCCCCTCCACGTCCCGCACACGTTGTAAGGCGAGCAGTGGCTCTCTGTGTCTGTGTATGCCCCCCCCCCTGTCCCCTCGTCCCTCCCGTCCCCCACACTGTAAGGAATGCAGGTGGCACTCTGTTGCTTTGTGTATGCCCCCCCCCCCTGTCTCCGTCCGTACCCGCACACGTGTAAGGAATGCAGGTGGCTCTCTGGTGCTTTGTGTAGTGTCCCCCGCGCCCCACCCCTCCATGTCCCGCAACACGTGTAAGGAATTGCAGTGGCTCTCTGTTGCTACGATGTAGGCCCCCTCCCTGTGCCCTCGTCCCCCGTCCCACACGTGTAAGGAAGAGTGGCTCTCTGTTGCTTTGTGTATGTCCCGCCCTGTCCCTCGTCCCCTTCCGCACCGTGTAAGGAATGCAGTGCTCTCTGTGCTTGTGTATGAGTCCCCCTGTCCCCCCGTCCTGAAACGTGTAAGGAATGCGTGGCTCTTGTTGCTTGTGTGTCCCCCTGTCCGCACACGTGTAAGGAATGCAGTGGCTCTTCTGGTTCGTTGTGTATGTCCCCCCGACCCCTCGCCGCACACGTGTAAGGAATGCAGTGGCTCTCTGTTGGCTTGTGTATGTCCCCTCCCCGCACCCCCCTCAGTCCCCCGTGTAAGAATGCAGTGCCTCTGTTGCTTTGTGTATGTCCCCCCCGCTGTCCCCTGTGCCGCCACACGTGCTAAGGAATGCAGTGGCTCTCTGTTGCTTTGGTATGTCCCCCCTGATCACCGCAACGTGTAAGGAAGGCAGTGGCCTCTGGTGCTTTGTGTATGTTCCCCCTGTCCGCAACGTGTAAGGAAGCAGTGGCTCTCTTTGTTGCTGTGTATGTCCCCTGTCCCGCCACACGTGGTAAGGAATGCAGTGGCTCTCTGTTGCTTTGTGTATGTCCCCTGTCCCGCACACGTTGTAAGGAATGCAGTGGCTCTGTTGCTTTGATGTAGTACCCTGTCCCGCACACGTGTAAGGAAATGCAGTGGCTCTCTGTTGCTTTGTGTATGTCCCCCTGTCCCCCGCACAGTGTAAGGAATGCAGTGGCTCTCTGTTGCTTTGTGTATGTCCCCCTGGTCCCGTCCGCCTAGCTCACGTGTAAGGTGACAGTGCCTCTGTTGACATTTGTCTGTCCCCTCCTCCCATCCATCCCCCTGTCCCGCACACGTGTAAGGAATGCAGTGGCTCTCGTTGCTTTGTGTGATGTCCCCTGTCCGCACGTGTAAGGAATGCAGGCTCTCTGTTGCTTGTGTATGTCCGGTTGTCCCCACTGTCCCGCACACGTGTAAGGAATGCAGTGGCCTCTCTGTTGTTGGTGTATGTCCCCCTGTCTCCGCACACGTGTAAGGAATGCAGTGGCTGCTCTGTTGCGTGTGTATGTCCCCCTGTCCCGACACACTGTGTAAGGAATGCAGGGCTCTCTGTTGCTTTGTGTATGTCCCCTGTCCCGCCACAGGTGTAAGGAAGCAGTGGCTCTCTGTTCTTGTGGTATGTCCCTGTCCCACACAGTGTAAGGAATGCAGTGGCTCTCTGTTGCTTTGTGTATGTACCCCTGTCCCGCACACGTGTAAGGAATGCAGTGGCTCTCTGTTGCTTTTGTGATGTACGTCCCTCGTCCCCTGTCCCCACGTGGTAAGGAATGCAGGGCTCTCGTTGCTTGTGTAGTCCCCTCCCCCCTCCCGTCCAGCACACGGTAAGGAAAGCAGTGGCCTCTGCTGTGCTTTGTGTATGTCCCCCCTGTCCCCTACCCCGCCCGCACACGTGTAAGGAATGCAGTGGCTTCTATGTTGCTTTGGATGCTCGTCCCCTGTCACCGTCCCGCCACAGTGTAAGGAATGCAGTGGCTCTCTGTTGTTTGTGTTGTCGACCCTGTCCCGCACACGTGTAAGGAATGCAGTGGCTCTTGTTGCTTTGTGCATGTCCCCCCCGTCCCCTTTCCCGCACACGGGTAAGAATGCAGTGGCTCTCTGCTTGCTTGTGTGATGTCCCGCTGTCCCGCCACACGTGTAAGGAATGCAGTGGCTATCTGTTGCTTGTTGGTATGTCCCCGGTTCCCCCTCACGT
>WSYH01011727.1:7961-20269 GCA_036426205.1 Ascaphus truei
CCTATTACCCCATATAATATAACCGCTCCCAGTAACTCCTCCTATTACCCCATATAATATTACCCCTCCCTATAACTCCTATTACCCCATAAAACCACTCCCTATAACTCCTCCTATCGTCCCATATAACCTCTCCCTATAACCCATCCTATTACCCCATATAATATAACCGCTCCCAGTAACTCCTCCTATTATATGTGTGTTTGTATATCTTTATTTAGAGAAAAAGACCAGCCGCCCTCGCCTAAAGTTATTCAGCATTCCATTTATTTGTACCAGCTGGCAGATCACATGGAAAAGTGGGCGACGTTACAGAACACAATAGTCCTTTGTCAGCGCTATAGCTTTATTTATATAGTGCCCACAGTGTTCTCAGCACTTTACTAAAGAGATGAAAAACTGTGCAGGGAATTCTAATACAATAAGTGCAACAAAGTCAGACAATAGGAAAGGGAACCCCTGCCCCGGGGAGCTTACAATCTAAGTGCTATGATGGGAGAGTTACAGAGACAGCAGGTGAGGGAATAAGTGCAGTGGATGGCAGTGCTTGGTCACAATGGTTGGTAGGAGCGACTGTGGGTGTGGGACAGTAGCCATGAGTGCAGGCTGTTGGGATGCTTCGTTTAAGAGTTAAGGTGAGAGAGAGAAGTAGAGGTGAAGGGGGTAATGGGTAGCGTGCAGGACATGAACAGGGACATAATGAGAGATCAAAGCTAATATATACAGTAGGGAGGAGCAGATGAGTGGGAGAGCCTTAAAGGTAAGGGGGAGGACTTTGTAGGTGAGCCGAAACTTGATGGGAAGCCAGAAAAGGGATTTAAGGAGGAGATGAGCAGGGACTTTTTTGGTAGCAAGTGAATAGTAGCAGAATTTTGGATAGTTTGCAGAGGAGAAAGTTGTGAGGCAGGGAAGGCTGTTAGCAGTATGTTACAATAATGCAGACGGGAGAGGATAAGGGCAGGCATTCGAGTTTTAGCAGTAGATTGACACAGGAAAGGACGATCTTGGCAATGTTACAGAGGAAGAAGCAACACATTTTAGGCATGCTGTGAATGTGAATGGAGAAGGAAAGGAAGGAGTCAAATGTCACTTCTAGGCAACGTGCTTTGGCGACAGGATAGATGCTAGTACCGTTTGTTGTGCTGGAGATAGGGAACATTTGGCCAGATTTAGGAGGAAATAGGAGGAGCTCCGTTTTAGCCATATTAAGGTGGCAGAGCACCATCCACGAGGATATAGCCAGGAGGCAATCAGAGACTTGGGACTGGATTGCAGGAGTGAGGGTAGGGGTAGGTAGATATATCTGTGTATCATCTGCATAGAGATTATATCTAAGGCCAAAATTTTTGATGAGGTCACCAAGTGATAGTGTGGGAAAGAAAAGGAGAGGTCCCAGAACAGAGCCCTGAGGTTAAACCAACAGACAACGAAGACATCTTAGCAACAGAGAATGTGCGATGGGAGAGGTATGATGAGAACCAGGATAGCGCTTTGTTGTGGAAACCAAGGGAGTTTACAATATGAAGGAGAAGAGAGTGATCGACAGTATCAAATGCAGCAGAGAGACCGGGCAGGATTAGTAGGGAAAAGTGACCGTGGCAATCTGCTTCATGTACATTGGCTACATTAGTGAGCACTGTCTCTGATGAGTGAGCTGTACGAAAGCCAGATTGGAAAGGGTCCAGGAGGGCATGTGATTTAAGAAAGTTGATCATATGGGAGAACACGAGACATTCTAGCAGTTTGGAGGCAAACGGCAGGAGGGATACAAGGCGGTGTAGTACTGTAGTTAGTGCAGTAATCCACGTAGGGTCTAAGGTGTTTTTGAAAATAGGTGTGACAACCGCATCCTTATAGGAAGAGGGGAAGTGCCAGAAGATAGGGAGGAAATGAAGATGTGGATGAGAGTGGGTAGTAAGACAGGAGTAAGAGTTCTGATAAGGTGTGAGGGCATGTGGTCGAGGGAGAAGAGAAGGTCAGCTTAGAAACTTCCAACTCTAACAGGAGGAAAGGAGTAAAGATGGGAAGGAGAAGGTTTAGGTAGAAGCAGAGAGGAGGGGGACGGGACAGAAGGAATCTCCTTGTGGATGGCATACACCTTGCTTTTAAAGGCTTGAGGAGAAGTGAAGGAAGGATGGGGAGTGAGAGGAGGAGGTCGGAGGCGGGAGTCAGATATAGGGAAAAGACGGCGTGGAGTGGATTTGTGAGTGTTGATGAGTGAGACGTAGTGTTGTTTGGCCTCAGAGAGAGCAGAGTTAAAACAGGAGAGGAGAAATGTATAAATGAAGTGCAGAATATCCGCCAGAGTGTGAGATTTCCTCCACTGTCAGAGGAGCGAGTGTAAGGCTGCGCTTATAGTGCGACGCGACGGTGACGTCAGGCTGTGGTCACTGGAAAAATTAAATAGAGATAACATCCAGCGATAGCGACCAAGCCGTCGCTACGTCGCGCCGCGCTTACTATAAGGGCACGTGACTCCGGCAATGCATTTGTTTTGACGCAATGTCGTGTCGCTGTCAGCCTCGCCGGCACTATAAGCGCAGTCTTAGTGTGAAGCGAGCGTGTTTGTGAATTGAGCCAAGGCCGTGGGTGAGAGGGACGGGTGTGCCGGAGACGAGAAGGGGCATCAAGATTGAGAGACGAGGAGAGGATAGATTTGTAACAGTTGACAAGATTGTCAGTTTCAGAGGAAGGAAAGAGAAGAGAGGTTAGCATTCAGGGTAGATGTCAGAGCAGAGAGGTCAATGGAGTGATGGTCTCGAGAGTAGCGAGTAGAATAGGTATTGGGGGTAAGGGGAATGAGTGGTGGTGAATGATAGGTGATACATAGCGGAAATGGAACAGCTTTTAGTAAAGATTAGGTCTAAGTTGTGACCATCTTTGTGGTTGCTGGAATTGGTCCATTTGGGGAGGTCAATGGAGGAGGTTAAAGAGAAGGCAAGATGCCAGAGAGTCTGAGGGATCATGAACATGACAGTTGAAGTCCCCCAGTAAAAGTATAGGAGAGTCAGAGGAGAGAAAGAAAGAAAACCACGATTCAAAGTCAGAGAGAAAGGTGGAAGTAGAAGCTGTAGAGATCGGTGGTCTGTAGATGGCTGCTACACAGAGAGAAAGGGTAAAACAGTTGGACAGAGTGAACCTCAAAGGAAGAGAAAGAAAGAGATGGAAGCATGGGGCGGAGCTGATATTGGCAGTGGGAGGACAGGAGGAGATCTATCCCTCCACCCCAGACATTGGAGTGTGAAAGATAGCGAGACAATGATAGGAGACAGCAGCCTCCACAGCAGAGTCAGAGCCAGGTTTCTGTTAGAGCAAAGAGGTGAAGAGAGTGAGAGCAGAAGAGGTCATGCACAACTAGAGCCTTGTTAGTCAGATAGCGGACATTCCAGGGGGCACAGAAGGGAAGAGACAAGGAACAGGTATTAAATTAGATGGGTAAACACCCTTAGCAGGGAGAGAGGAGGGAGGCGTGGGTGAGAGCAGGTGTGCTGTATATGAACAAGTCCAGATTTAGTAGAGATATCCCCAGCAGCAAGAAGGAGGAGTAGAGAGACAGAAAGGTGGTGAAAAGAGGATAGTGGTGCAGTGAGTGGGCACAGGCAAATTGGAAGGGAGGAGAGAGGAAGAGATGTGGATAGGAGGAGAGTGGAGAAGTTGGAGAGAAAATTCACATATCTCAGACAGGTCTGCACCCCTGCTTTTTACCATCATCTCCTAGCATGCAGTGCTTCCACTGCAGCCAGGGATTGTGGGTAATGACATGCAAATGAGCTCTCAGTGAGTCACCTGTTGCTTCTTATCTATTTTAACATGGATCCCTATAATCATATGTCTGCCGTATTACACAGCTTTTCAGCGCAGCCTGGGTTAAAGAGGTTCAGAGCCAGTAAACCTTCTCACAGACAGCTTTTTCGACCTTTTGTCTCTCTTTGCTGTGAGGCTGACTATACTGGCTTTGTAATGTAACGTTGCAATAAGTTTCACGCACGCTGCACGGTGGAGGGTTTTTGTCACTTTTTTTTACCCACCATAACTTATATAATGTGTGGTCAAAGGAATGAGATAACAGCACAGAGAGCAATAGGGAGGACGTATCGGTGCTGTGGTGCAGGGGGTAGGGAGAGGAAGTTAGGGGCAAGAGAGGTCCCAGATATTAGATGGATCATTCAGACCTGATGGGGAGGTATCGCATGGATGGTTACACAGCAGTTGATGACGTTTAGTTGTGAAGTTGTGTATAGATTGCCAGAACATGAGAGAGTAAGGTCACACAAAGGTGTTGAAATCCAGTTCTTCTTTTCTTGTTTCCCTCCAATTTTAACTCCACTGACACATACTCTAACAATATCACATGAGAAAGTCATTTATTTATTTATAAAATGTGTTACCAGGAAGTAATACATTGAGAGTTACCTCTCGGTTTCAGGTATGTCCTGGGCATAGAGTTAAGATGACAAATAGTACATGGTTACAAATACAGTTACAGAAGTGAACAGGGTATACATTATATACAAGACATTGCGTGCACAGTAAGAGATAATATATATTATAGGCGTATGTAGCAGTTACAGACCAGATTAAAATGTGAGACAGCTTTAGTTTTGAAAGAACTTAGGCTGCGTTTATAGTGCCAGCGACGCGTCGTTGCGGCAAAACAAATGCATTGCCGCCGTCGCGTGCACTTATAGTAAGCGCAACGGGACCGACGGATTGGTTGCGATCGCTGGAAGTCATCTCTTTGATTTTCCAGTGACCGTCACCTGACCGTCGCGTCGCCGGCACTATAAGCGCAGCCTTAGACTGGTGGTGGCTGTGAGAGAATAAAAGGGAGGGAGGGGGTTTGACTAATTAACTCAGACAAGACATAGCAAACAGATGTTAATTAAATTATTGATCCCTATAACTCCTCCTATTACCCCATATAACCCCTCCCAATAACTCATACAGGATGGGCTGCAGGTGAGCTCCTGCAGGGGAGCCAGGATGGCCTTAGACCCAGGGGTTGGTGGCTGTGAGTTGGAGATGGAAGTAGGAGAGGCTGCAGGCTGCAGCAGTGGTGTAGGCCTTGGTGAGGCTGAATGTAAGGTACAGGAGAGTTTGGAGAGAAAGGAAGGAGCAAAACAGAATCTGCTTAAGAAAGAAAAGAACCAAGCTTTATTGCAGAGGTATAACAGTAAGAAGGCTGAGTTAGAGGAAGAAAACATTAAGCTAAAGAAATGTCATGGTTCTGAGAGAGATGTGCACAAGAAGCAAATACATTGTCTGCATGTTGAATTAACCCAACTGGAGGGTGAGATTGCTAAAATAGCAGGGGTATCAGTCAAACAGAAATGTTCCCTTTCAAAAATAATTGAAATGCTATCCCAGAGTGCTGAACAAGGCGCAGAGCAGGGTGCAGAGCAGGGTGCAGAGCAAGGCGCAGAGCAGGGTGCAGAGCTTTCTACAGGTGAAGGTAACAGCCATGAAATAGGGTCCAGAGACTTCAGAGAAGGGGACTCACCTCAGGGTGTATCAGGCTGTGAGCAAGGATCTGTTCTAGAGCTTCCAGCATCCCAGGGGTTAATGGCAGAAGCAACAGAAGATGTGGTAAAAAGCCCATTACATGGAAAGAAAGCAGCAGACACCTGTGAGGTTAGGTTACCTCAGACTCCCACCCTGGGATAAATTGCAGAGATTACAGGGAATGGAGACCAGCAAAGTAAAAACCTAGAATGGCTGGGTGGTGATCAGGAGTAGCTGGAAATGGAGTTTGCTGCTGCTGAGAGCAGTGAGCCAGAGAACCCATGCTCACCTGGACTTACAGAACCACACCCCTGCTTATTATCTGGTCCTGGGATTCAGAACTCTGAGAAGGGAGAACAGCAGGTGGTAATTAGCAGCAATGGAGACAGTATTAACCCTGCAGTGCCTGGGAATGAAATGAAGGATGTGGAGACTGAAAGTGCTGCTCCTATCCAAACAGTTCCTGATAATAGAGTGGCCCATTCGGAAGATGGGGTAAAGGAAAATAATGACATTAAGGTAATAATGACATTAAGGACATCCAGGTCATACAGCCCCCCTTCAGCCTGGAGTGGGAGATCCTTTGCGAGCACTGTGACCAGAAATGCACAACCTTTGAAAAGGAGAAATGTGGTAATGTTGAGATATAAGGGCGCATAGGAAATTAAGCCTGACAGGATTTTTGTAGGAAGACATCTATTAAAAGAATCCTTGGGCTTCAGTGCAGATGAAATTTATGCACTTATCCATGTTCCTGGTTCCCGTGAGTATGATGTCAGTTTTAAGAGACCTCAAGCTTTGGATTATTTCTTTATAAGATATGAGAGTCTTAAAAACATTGAATTGTGGAAGCCCTTTGCGGCCATTCCTGTGACTAAACCGGAAACAAAGTCTGTAACAATTCTCTTCAGACATGAATCAGTCCCAATATCAGATATTCTGGTATGGCTTGGCAGACAATGTGACATACTGGCTCCACCTACGAGAATTTTGGACGAGGAAGACATCTGGATTGGAGGCTGGAAAATACAAGTCAGACTTTGGCGACATGACAATGTCACAAAGCATCTGCCCAACTCTTTCTTTATTGGGAGAGAGAGTGAGGAAACTGCTTTTACTATGGTCATCCAACCTTGAGCCATAGATGTGGTTCAAACAGACATTTAAGCATGTCTTGTGATGTTCTAAAATGCAACTTGTGCCAGTCCTTGGGCCACAAGAGGGCAAGCTGTACAATGATCAGATGTAACTTATGCGATAAATTTGGACATTCCTATACAAATTGCACAGAAGCATGGCATAATATCTCAAAAGTATGGGAGCAGGAAGTGGACTTTAAAGACAATGAAGCACTTTATGACCGTGCCTTGAAAGTTGCAAACAGAATGTGTCCGGATCCTCCTGCAGACGGGGTTGGTCCAGTTCGGCCTAGAGATGGCGCTTGCCTTGATCCTCCTGGGGACAGAGCTTGTCCTGGGCCGCCTGTGGATGGAGTTTGCCCAGACCCACTTACAGAAGAAACAATTATTGAGAGTGTAAACATGGCCCACGGAATGCCAGAAGACCCCTTAGAGGGAACCTCCTCAAATGTACACCCGGCAGGGGAACAATCTGGGGAATCAGAGGATCACTATGATGGAAACCCAAGTGAGGGAAATAATAAAAAGGAAATGAGCAGATTTGGGCACATGGAAAAAAGGAAAAGAAGAAGAGCACACTAAAAAGACTTGGTGGGACTCTTCGACGTCCTGCAGGTAAAGTTCCTCAGGTAACTACAAAGAACCGTTTTTTCTGCTCTTCGGAAGGATTGGGGGTCAAGAGCTGAGACTCTAACGATGTACAGGAATTTTCCTTATCAGAAGAGGAACATAATATGGACGTTTCCAGAGAGACAGACTCGGGCATGACCCCACCTTCAGTGACCGTTAAGAGGTTTGGGTCAGTGGGGGATAATGTGGGGAAAAAGAAAAAAAAGTAATATTGCACCCTTTTTTGGTAAAAAATATCTGTTTCCATAAGTGATCCTTTAAAGGTAATAACTGTTAATGTGGCAAGTATAAAATCATGGAAAGCCTGAACTTTAGCTTACAACATATTAAAACATTGTGATGCAAATATTATTTTCTTACAGGAAACAAGATTAAATACAAAAAGTGATATTTACAAAGCCAAGCAAGACTGGCAGGTAGGGCCCTCATTTTGGTCCATGGGAGTTACACCTTATGAAGGCGTAGCGATTTTATTTAAAGAGGTTGAGATGAGATGCCATCACTGTTAGAAATTCAGGAATGGTGATGCTTACTTCTAGATGTTACTGTGAATAAGTTAGATTTCCGTTTGATTAACATCTATGGACCACAAACAATGAAGGACCGTAAAGAATTATTTAGTAAGATAAGACCATTTCTGTTTACTTCCAAAATGGTCATTTTTTGTGGTGATTTTAATAATATCTCTAGACTGAAAGATCGAGGTAAAATCTATGATAGTCTAAATTATGATAGTAATTTCCTAAATAACCTGTGCAGGCAAGCGGACTTAGAAGATATTCATATTAAACATAATACTGAAGCATCCGGGTATACTTACTATAAAGGCCAAAGCAAGAGCAGAATTGGCCGTGTATATATTAAAAAAAACATGGTATCTTCAGGTATTAATTTAATTCCTGTTGAATTTTCAGACCATTTAATGTTATCATTCACCCTGAATATCAATGATACCTTGAGGATGGGTAAAGGCAGTTGGAAATTAAACATCTCTACTTTTGAACATAGTGAGACACAAGACCTATTTAGAATATTTTATGAGGACCAGAGGTCATTACAGGGACTTTATGAAGATTTGGCAGATTGGTAGGAGGGAACAAAACGGAATATAGTCTCGTTTGTAAGGAAACTAGCAAACAGGAAAAGTCAAAATAATTATAAAAAATATCAACTCTTAAGAGGTAAATTATGCCAGCTTTATTCGCAGTTGAATGAGGGTAAATTAATAGATATGGGAGATATAAAGGTTGTTAAAGATAAAATGAAACAACTTCAATATGATAGATATGTGTCACTAATAAAGGAGCGAGATTTTGGCTCACAGAAATCTTATATTTCACCAGATCCCTTTCTTAGCTGTAAAGGAGCGGTGGGAAAAAAAACTAATCTATGGGCTTTATGACTCTGGTGGTAATTATAGAACCAAGAGTAAGGACATTTTGGCTATAGTTAGTAATTTCTATGCAGATTTATTTAAGGACAGCTATAGGGAGAAAAAGGAAATTGATAGTTATTATAGTAATACATTGGTTACTCCTAAATTAACAAAGGTAGAAGAAACAAACCTGACAATGGAAGTACTAGATAGTGAGGTCAGGGATGTAATAAATGGGTTACAGAAGAATAAAACCCCAGGGACAGACGGCTTAACAGCAGAATTTTTTTAATTGTTTAGTGATTTGTTAGTTCCTGATTTGACTAAAGTCTTTAACATAATGTTACAGGAAGGTAAGATACCCGGGTCCATGTGCAAGTCTCTTCTGATTCTGTTACATAAAAAGAATGATCCAGCAGATATAAAGAACTGGAGACCAATTTGTTTATTGAACACAGATAGGAAAATCTTAGCCAGAATTTTGTTTAATAGATTGAGAGAGGTACTGTATCTGGGAAACTAATCTGTAAGGCTCAGTATTGTGGCATTAAAGGACGTAATATCACAAACGCAGTCATACACGTAAGAGAGATTTTTGAGGTTTGTAAAGCTCATAAATTAGAGAAATATGTTTTGTGCTTAGATCAAACTAAGGCATTTGACAGAGTAAACCACGTGTATCTCTGGGAAGTCTTATCCGCGTATGGTATTCCCAATTCCTTCATAGGATGGATATCCTTGTTATATAAAGATGCAGTGGGATGTACACAAATAAATGGCTGGATAGGGAAAGAATTTAGCGTTAAGTCAGGGGTACGTCAAGGATGTCCTTTGAGTCCTCTTCTGTACGTTTATGCAGTAGATCCATTTTTAAGGAAATTGGAATCAAATAATCTTATTGATGGGGTTGAAATAGCAAAAAATCGGAACCTGAAATGTATTGCGTATGCAGATGATATTTCCATTGTCGTGTCGGGAAAAGAAGCTGCGGAAGAGATTTTAAAAAATATTAGAGATTTTTCAAGTGCTTCCAATTCTAAAGTTAACATAGAAAAGAGTAGCGCGATTTGGCTAAGTCAGGAAACACCGGGTTTTACACTTCCAGGAACGATTCCAATAAGTGACGGTCCAATAAAAATTCTGGGCGTAAAGTTTGGGATGGAACAGTCAGAAATGCTAAATTGGAAAGAGAAGATAGAAATAGGTGAGGAGAAAATTAAGAAATGGAAGAATTGGAAGCTGTCTTTAGGGGAAAGACTGGCAATAATTAAAACTTTCTTAGTACCAATTTTTGTTTATATCAGTTATATTTTTCCAATACCAGAAAATCTGAATACTAGAATTTTTAGTCTGTTTTTCCAGATGTTATGGGGATATCGACTAAATTTGATCAAAAGGAATACAACATACTTAGATCAGAAGAAGGGAGGTTTAAAAATGTTAAACCCTGTGGTGTTTTTTAATGTTATTTTTCTGAAATATAATTTTGCCCATATTATGCAGAAAAATTACCTGGTCTGGCCAATGTGCTTTTGGAAATGGGTTAGTCCTTCTGTATTGGTGTGGGAGTGTGGGGGAGAAGTCAAAACTATGAGAGTACAATCTGGCTATACCCCGGAGTATGTGGCCCAAAACGTCAGACTTTTAAGAAGGTGGAAAATAAGCAGTAGGGAGATAGAAATGTGTTCTAGGAAACACATTTATGAGAACATTATTGTGAAATGCTTTTCTTCCCCATTAAACCTGAGAGATTGTGCGGGGGAAGATTTGAGTAAAGCATTAAAAAATTTGAATAGCATGAGAATTCCACCAAAATATAAGGCTATTACTTGGTTGGCCTTTCATGGCAAATTATATGTACGAAGTAATGTTAAACATAGGAATGTATCAGACAGAATGTGTGCTAGAAATTCATGCAATAATCAGGTAGAATCAATGGTTCATTTTGTGTTACAGTGTCCCTTTAGCAAAGCGATTAGGGAAAGAACGGCTTGTTTTTTTAAGACACCAATTTTGGGGAAACTTACATATTCAGAATGTATCTATGGAATTTTTAAGAATAAACATAAGTATAATGAAGGTAAAATTTTCCTGATAATAGCAATTGTTAAGTATAATTTGTGGATGGCTAGGTGCCAGGTTTCAATCAAAAATGTGTATATTTCTGAGGATAAAGTTTTTGAGGACATTATAAAAGCCGTAAGAAGAGTTAAGGAAAATGAGAAATTGCTTTTAGAAAAGAAAGTTTGGAACAAATGCTGGGTTAATATTTGTATAATGTAAGTCCGTCCATATTGTGCAGTTTTTGGTTTGTAAAGTGATTTGTGAAATGTAATGTTGGAAATTTTTTTCAATAAAAAGAGTTCCTCATATTGTCTATATAACAGCTCCCTATAACTCCTATTGCCCAATATAACAGCTCCCTATAACTCCTATTGCCCCATATAACAGCTCCCTATAACTCCTATTGCCCCATATAACAGCTCCCTATAACTCCTATTGCCCCATATAACAGCTCCCTATAACTCCTCCTATTGCCCCATATTACCCCCCCCCCCTATAATTCCTGCTTTTGCACTTAACTCTTACTTGTTTTCCTTTTCATATTGAAGGGGGTTATTAGCAAGTGGTTATGGGGGGAGGAGGGGGGGTTATTAGCAAGTGGTTATGGGGGGAGGAGGTGGGGGTTATTAGCAAGTGGTTATGGGGGGAGGAGGTGGGGTTATTAGCAGATGGTTATGAGGGGGAGGAGGGGGGGACCTCTCATCACTGCAATCACAGGTTCTGCTCCACAAGTCCACAGCTGAACAAACTCCGCTCTCCAGGACTCCAGCTGCAGCCCTGTCAGGAGCAGGTGCTAGAACTGGCACCAGGAGACACTGCTAGACAACTGTGCAGGGGTCTACTAACCCTTTCACTGCCAAAAGGGTCAGCAACGGAAATCACACCGCACCCATTAACAGTGCCACCCCTTTAAGGAGATTTCTGAGGGAAGGGATGTTATAGATGAATCCTACAATTCAGCACTGGCCAGTACGCAGCAATGCCACACACTATATCCTATACTCCGTATTTACACTACACACCTTACACTTTACGTGCATGTTTACAGGCAGGGCCGCAGACCGATTTCCCGGGGCCCAGGACTACAGTTCTGATCGGGGGCCCCCACCCCACCTGGCGGTGCCGCCCCTCCCCCGTCGGCACATTTGCGAGCCCCATTTCACACCACGCGTGCCCCCTCTATTTCCCTCCCTATTCCCATGTATCTCTCTCCTCCGTCTCACCTCTCACTCTCCCCCCCACCACCAATTACCCCACTCACTCAATCCCTGCCCCACATGTATTTCTCTCCCCTGCGTCTCACTCTTACTCCCTCTTTTCCTCACTCACCCCCTCTCACTCCCTCTGTCAATTACTCCACTCTCACTCAATCCTCCTCCTCACACTCATTCCCTCCCCCCCATCACACAATATATACCAAAAAAAACACCCCCAATACAAAACAATTCCCACCAACCCCAAATACATACAAAAACATCCCCAGACCCCCAGATATATACAAACCACCCCGAACACATTTAAAAAAACACCTCCCCAATACATATAACCCCACCAATAAGTATAAAAAACCCAATACATATAACCCCCCCAATAAGTAT
>WSYH01011728.1:0-19163 GCA_036426205.1 Ascaphus truei
AAGAGTTGGCACACAAAAAATCTACTTAACTCAAGTAAGGTGTTGATTATTTGTCACAGTTGTTATGTGTAGTGCACTTTCCCCCAGCCTCTGGGAGATATGGCGGCCACTGTGTTTGTGGTGCGTTACCTGTGGCTCACAGGAGGTCTGAGCCTCCGCTGCTGGGAGCCTGGGGTATACCTGATCCATCTAGTGACAGCGCCTCCACCTGCGTGGGATCCTAACAGTGTCGGATAACCCCGTCACAAGACAATGTACTCAATAACGCACACCAGGATATGGTATAACGATATTTACTAAGCACAACTGATAACACACATATATTACACACCCACACCGTATAGTACATATAGCAATAGTCCCACACTGTATTCCCAGAGTACCTGGGTGCAGGGGCACCAATGTCCAAGTGTCCGGCCCACAATAGGCACTCCCACCCCAAGTGTTTGTGACAGGGCTGCCCACAACTAACGTGTGTAAAGTTGATGCACTTGATGATACCTGCCGGGTGCTCCAGCACCCTGTAGAACCGATTGTAGACAAGGAGCCGTCTGATCCCACGCCATCGTCGTCAGCGACTAGTCCGTCTCTCCATTGGGTGTTGACCAGCATGAAGATAGTCTATTATCTTTGGTTGGTGATCTGGTCCCAGACCACCTGATGCCAGGTTGCAGCAAGTCCTAGCTGTGTCCCTCACACTGGTACTACAGGGGCAGTGTCCCTATCTAATGGGCCTGTCCCTGAAGCAACCACAAACTGAGGGGAGTCGGGGACTAGCTGGGGTCTTAGGGGTCTCTGGCCTAATGCAGGGGTCACAGACGCCCTGCGCACACAATTTACCCTCTTCTTGTCACAGTTCTGACTGACGTGCTCCTAGCGCGCAAAATGTATCACTATGTCTCTGCAGGTGAATGCTGGTGCCTTATTGGATGGTTCTCGCAATGTGACTTCCCTGTAGTATGAAGGTAGAGTGGTGAACGTGACTAGCATAGAGATATCACCTCAGTGCATTGCTGATAATAGATTATCAATAATATCCACTAAAGAAACAGTTTGATAATCTGAACTAAAAACGAACCTTTATTTAAACAAACAAACAAACAAAATAATGGGGTTGAATAAAATCAGCAGACGATTGGTGATAGTTAAAACCACCAGAAAGTAACAGGACAATTTCTGACACTCAAAGATGCCACGGCTAATACTTGGGAGTATTCTCTGGATAGAGACAAGAGCTTCTGATAGATATGCCGATGAGAGTTGTCTGTATCTTGCCTAGCTATCAGTAATGCCTGTAGTTGGGTGGGAACTCAGGAGTTCTAGCTATAGCACTGCCTTGTTATTTGGTCTATAGATATTTCTGACCCACTTAGTGCTAGAGACTGAACGCTAATATATATATATATAGAATGTGTAAACAGCTGTATGAGCGGAAACTCAATGAGCATTAGTATGAGATTACCGCCAGTCGTATAGGAGGATAACGTGCTGGGGTTGTTATCAAACTTCTTCCCGACACCCGTGAGGGTGTTTGTGAAGCAGTCAGGAGAGTTTGTGATTGCACCAATGCTCACCTGGTAATACCAGATTAACACCAAGATGATAGAAGTTTGAGGAACTGGGGTTGGCATCTAATGCTTCCTGATACTCATCAGGGTGCTTGTGAAACATGGACAGAAGACACAATCCCCCGATGAAGCAGGTAATCCCTGGGAAACGTGTAGGGTGATGGAGGACTGGAATCAGAGATGGACAGAGAATCCCGGAAGTGACATCAGAATTGGGCAGAGACGGACCACGAAAGATACCAATCAGTGCCTATGTCCTGGCACTATGTGAGTGTATATCTTACCACATCTACTGCGGTACCCAATTTTGAACGTACTTCATCATATATCTCCCTTTTTATTTTTATCTTCTTTTTGAGGTTGCGCTGGTTACTTTCTGAACAACTAATTTCTTGGACTTGGAACAGTCTTCATCCAACAGCACCACAGCTTTTATTCAGCTGAGATTTTTTTTTTAGATAGTTCTATCACTGTTCTATCACTGGTTAGCGCTTGTTCTTTTTGTTTTTATATTGACATGGTAAATGTGTTCAATATAGGGGAATGTAAAATAAATCAGACAGGTAGTTGTGTTTTTCTAAACATTTTAAAATGTTTAGGGACCTATTCTAGTAGCTTCGATAGTCTATTTATCGAGGCCTTTTCAGACAAAATGCCTACTGCTATTCAGAAAGCCTCGATAAGTGGGAGATAAAGGCATGAATCGACATTTTTTGCTGCCGTCCAAAACACATCGCTGGGTGAGCGATGATAAGCCACTTATCGGCAGGTTTATAAACTCGTGCAATTCTAGTAGCCTCAATTAGCTTATCGAAGCTAATCGGGGCTCTAGAATGGTGATTTTCTCCCAAAATCCTCACGCCAGGAAAAGTTGGCGTGAGGCTGGGGAGAACCTGCTGAGAAGGCAGCGAGAGAGAACTTAGAAAAAAAAAATGCATTTTTCCTACATCGGATTGATACCGGGAGTCTCCGGAGATGATACCCATTAATATCAGAAATGGAGGATGAATCAGATGCATGATGCATTTACAGGCAACTTCAATACCTTAGCAGCTAACCGCTAAGGCAATGAAAGGGTTAACTACCAGTGCCCGGTTTATTGTGGGTAGCGGGTGTGGGTGAAGGTGGTATTTGGCCTTTGGTGGGTGTTTAGGCCTTGCGGGGGGGGTTTCAGGTGGAGTTAACCCCTTCATTACCTGAACTGTTAAAACCGCTTAACCCCTCCCGCTACCCCCCAGTAGGCCTAAACATCCACCCTTGGGGCTACTATCCTCTTCACCCAATCCCTCTACCCACAATAAACAAAAATCCACACAACAACCTTACTACCACCTCCTCTACCCCCAACAACCCCCCGCCCCCCAACACATACAGTACAGTAATGGGCAAACTTAGCATTATCCAGATAAGAATAATAGTGAATTTTCCCATTATAAAATCAAACATTAGCCAGCCAGCATGAATAAAGTAAATAAACCTTTCTACTTACCCCTGCCATCATGAAGGGCATTCTCGTCAGCATACTCCAGGTCCATGTTTTCCATTGCCAGCAAGAGTATATGAAAAAATACAATCTAATGGCCCCTAACCCCTTAATCACCATAGCGATTAATAACCACGATAGTAATTAAGGAGTTAACCCAGGGGTGAGCAAACTTTTTATGCCGAGCCCCCCTTTTCATCCATAAAATTTCTTGGGCCCCCCCTGCCTGATGTAATCAAAATCACATGAAAAACAAAAACAAAAAAACCCTTTATTAAACGGTATACAATATAAATCCAAATATGTCTAAATACTTACATATTTCAACAGCTCACTCTTGCAAAATTAGGCTGCGTCCACGCTGCCGCTGAGAGCGGTGACATCACCAGCTCTCCAAGCATGAGCACAAGGTGTCCTGCATAATTTTGCAAGCGTGGATCGGGGCTATTTGTGTGTGTTTGTGTGTGGCTGTGTGTGTGTATTGACTGCTGCTGAGCGCACTTCAAAGTCAATTTTGTTTGTCTCCCCAAGCGCCAAGCTTGGGAGAGCGTATGTGCACAAAGGCAATACTTTTGGGGTGGGGGGCATCCATCCACCTCTTTGCTACCTCCCTTCCCTCTCTCCCAAACACCTTTTTTTTCTTCCTTCCCCTCCCTGCTCTTTGGCTTGCTATCCCCATTGTCATCCACACTTCTACCTACAGTATTATTTATTTTTTTCCGTTTTCAATGTTGTGTTTTCACTTTTTTTTATTATTATTTCTGTACATTCATTGTATGATTGATATAGTGGCAGCCTACCCTTTCACTTGCAGATTATCGCAGCGAAGCAGGTTGCCAGCGGAGGAGAGCAGGACCACAGCGCTATTGCAGGGCAGACACCGGAAGGAGGGGCGTTTGACTTCACCGTGCTCGGGCGTGCTCCTCCCCGTACCTCCTAAACCCCTGCGTGTGCGCACACACATACCATCACGTGGCCGCCACTTGCACTATCCTGTTCAGCCACCCGCACACATCTTCGGCTGCCCGCCCGTGCACATCTTCTTGGCCGCCCCTCGCGCACAGCTTGTGCGTCCTCCCGCGCACAGCGTCTGCCGGCCCGCGCACCCAGTTTTCACCGCACGCCGCCTGCGCCCCCTATGTTGGAAGGGAGAGGGTTTCTTAGCCAAAAATTTGAAAGCCACGCCGTTATTACCTAAGCTTTGCTAGTGTAATAAGTAAGAAATGTAACATTATTATTATTTGACCTAGAATGCTCAAAACAGAATTGTTTAGAATAATATCACATGCAGGTAATCCAGTCGGCACCAAAGCATCATACAATTTTTAAAAATAACTTTAAGTTGTTTACAGAAAAGTAAAATCTCTAGGATAATAATACGTTGCATCTGTCAGTTACTTCTTTTAGACATAATGGAACGATCCAGGATGGGGCATGTAACTGCAGGGATTTTAGGTGAGCACTTTTAAAAGCAAAAATTGATTGCTACATACCTGAGGATTTTGATGAAGCTTAAAATTTAAAAACAAGAATGTTTCTTTATTGTGTCAATTAAGGTAGCACCTTTAACATAATCAGTTCAATAAAATAATGTTTCTAATTAAAAATCACAAATCAAAAGACAATGAAAGTATGAGCCGTGTAGTAGTTTTTTAAACATAATCAAACACATTTTCTATATTAAACAGATATTGGTATATTTAACCATGAAACTAAAATTAAGTAGCATATTTCCATTAGTGTGCTTATAGTTTTCTGAAGAGGCCTTAAAATATGATGTCCTCCATACTTTACTCCTTGAATCTTCAGTCATATTCTCCTTCCATTGCAGTAATTTAAATAAAATAAAAATGCACTCTTGACTATTAAGGAGAAAATAGATGCCCTACTACAAAACACCTTTGATAAATCTGGCTCAATTCTTTTCATTCAAATATTTTGCCCCATTTTTTGAAGCCATGAGACTTTAGTAAGTTAACCTTCAAATCTGCAGAAAACAACATACATAGTGAAATGGAAGAAGTATGTGAGTAAGCCACATCTCAGCCTTATTAGTCTTTTTTTCACATATTGTAAAATGTACTCATCAGATCCAAGATCAAACTGTTGGATATATACTGTACAGTGGCGAGAATTGTTTTGTGAATTGCAATGATAATGACGGAAATTCCATAGTTTTTTCATGATAACCTTCTTGAATCAAAACCAGTCTCTTCTTAGATATCCAAATAGGGTTTATATTAACCAATTCCAAGTCTTCTGAAACAAAATGATGTATGAATTAGACAAATAATGAGTAATTAAGAGTCAGGGTATGTTTCAAAGTAAGTGGAACCCTGGTTTTATCAGCAGAATGAAAGGGGATAATTAGAATCAGCTGTTTAAATAATTAGGTAGATCTTCAGGTGTGAGTTTGGGAGGCCCCACCCTATATAAATATCAGAAACGTTGTGATTTTGGTCTTTACCATACAGGTGTGTGCAAACATGTTATGACACACACAAAAAAATATCTGAGGACCTCAGAAAAATAGTTATTGATGCTCATCAGTCTGAAAAGGGTTACAAAAGCATTTCTAAGGATTTGGGGCTCCACCAATATACTGTCAGACAAATCAAGAAAGTTCAAGACCATAGTCACTTTAATTTTTTTTAACTGAAGTTTTATTCATTTTAAATATAAGGGCTGGGGATACAGAAAAAGATAGGGGGCTGGGTGAGAGCATTGGTATCAAAATACAGTACAATAGTTTCACTGCTGAGATGAATTAATCCATTAAATCGGGGAGGGGAGATGAGGAACAAGAGGAGAGAGGGAGAGAAGGAAAGAGAAAAAAAAAGGAGGAACGGCCCCCGCTTGCCTGTGTTTCTCAGGTGTTAAGCACAATGTCCCATATAGATCTCTAAGGTTTCCCTACTGAAACCCCTCTGTATTGTATTGTATTGTATGTCTTTATTTATATAGCGCCATTAATGTACATAGCGCTTCACAGCAGTAATACATGTGGTAATCCAATAAATAACAGATAATATAAATAACAGATTATGGGAATAAGTGCTTTAGACATTAAGGAAGAGGAGTCCCTGCTCCGAGGAGGTTACAGTCTGATTGGTAGGTAAGGAGAACGTACAGAGACAGTAGGAGGGAGTTCTGGTAAGTGCATCTGCAGGGGGCCAAGCTTTATGTGCCATGTGTTCAGAATAGCCACAGTGCTATTCATATGCTTCTTTAAGCAAGTGTGTCTTAAGGTGGGTCTTAAAGGTGGATAGAGAGGGTGCTAGTCGGGTACTGAGGGGAAGGGCATTCCAGAGGTGAGGGGCAGTCAATGAAAAAGGTTTAAGGCGGGAGAGGGCTTTAGATACAAAGGGGGTAGAAAGAAGACATCCTCTGCCCTAATCCAAAGGTCCCAACAACCACAAATGTTTTCATACTGTCATTAAGGAGTTGGGTTATTTTCTCAGACTGTAGTATTTGCCAGATCTTGTTTTTAATTATTTTTATCTCAGGAGCAGGCTTCCTCCAACTTGCAGCTATACAACAGCATGTGACTGAAAAGATGTGTGAGGTTAAATCTGCCCTCCACTTTTGATATAGTTGGGTTGGGTGTATTTAAGAGGGATGACAAGGATCCAGGTGCACTGTTAATCCTAGTACCCGGGTAATCAGTTTATGGATCTGGTTCCAGAGGGCTGCTATGAAGGTGCAAGATCACCATATTTGGACAAAGGTCCCTTGTATCCTACAGCCTCTAAATATTTTAAATTTTAATCGAAATCTGTTGCCTTAAATACATATTTCCTACTTATCATTGCATCACCTTCAATGCTAAATTCTCATAATGTCAGAATGAAATGATCTAGCTGATGCAGACAAACAACGTAACCGGACATAAAAACAAACATTTGGGGAAAGAAATATATACTACGAAGAGATTACAATCTATATGGTAATTTGCCACAATTAGAGTAAATGTACAGTAAGCGCATTATGGGGCTTATTCACTAAACCTCAATAAGTGACTTATAGCACTATAAATGCCCTTATAATGCGATATTGCCTATGTTGCTATTCACAAAACTCCGATAACAGGGCAATATCACATTAAAACAGATTTTTATAGTACTGTTAAACTTTGGCAAAAACAAGCTGTACGATAAGCCAAAAAATGCCTGAAATCAATTTTTTTTTTTTGCCAGAAACCGCTATTCACTAAGCAACGATAAGCATATAGTTCTGTAAAAACTTGTAATATTTCGATGCCAGCTATGGGCTGGTGCTAAAGGCATTACAAGATGCATAAAAGCAGTTTATTTTAGTTTTACTACACAGGATTGATATCAGAGACCGGCGGGGCCCCCCTGGAGGCCCTTGGTATCAATCCTGTGCAATAAAAAAAAAATTACTGCCAGTTTCATTACCCTAGCGGCCACTAAGGTAATGAAAGGGTTAAATTGCAGGTACTGATTTGTTGTTGGTATAGGGCAGGGGAGAGCAAACTTTTTATGCCGAGCCCCCCTTTTCATCCATAAAATTTCTCGGGCCCCCCCTGCCTGATGTAATCAAAATCACATGGAAAAAAAAAAAAAAAACCTTTATTAAACGGTATATAAAGTAAATCCAAATATGTCTAAATACTTACATATTTCAACAGCTCGCTCTTGCAAAATTAGGCTGCGTCCACGCTGCCGCTGAGAGCGGTGACATCACCAACTCTCCAAGCATGAGCACAGGGTGCCCTGCATAATTTTCCACCGTGGATCGGGGCTAATTGTGTGTGTTTGTGTGTGTGTGTATTGACTGCTGCTGAGCGCACTTCAAAGTCAATTTTGTTTGTCTCCCCAAGCGCCACGCTTGGGAGAGCGTACGTGCACAAAGGCAATACTTTTTTGGGGGGGGCATTCATCCACCTCTTTGCTACCTCCCTTCCCTCTCTCCCAAACAACTTTTTTTTCTTCCTTCCCCTCCCTGCTCTTTGTCTTGCTATCCCCATTTTCATCCACACTTCGACCTACAGTATTATTTATTTTTTTCCGTTTTCAATGTTGTGTTTTCACTTTCTTTTTTATTATTTCTGTACATTCATACTGTAGTATGATTGATATAGTTGCCGCCTACCCTTTCACTTGCAGAGGATCGCAGCGAAGCAGGTTGCCAGCGGAGGAGAGCAGGACCACAGCGTTATTGCAGGGCAGACACCGGAAGGAGGTGCGTTTGACTTCACCGTGCTCGGGCGTGCTCCTCCCCGTACCTCCGAAGCCCCTGCGCGTGCGCACACGCACACACCATCACGTGGTCGTCATCTGCACTATCCTGTCAGCCACCCGCACACATCTTCGGGTGCCCATTCGTGCACATCTTCTTGGCCGCCCCTCGCGCACAGCTTGTGCGTCCTCCCGCGCACAGCGTCTGCCGGCCCGCGCACCCAGTTTTCACCGCACGCCGCCTGCGCCCCCTAAATAATCTTGCGCCTCATTGCACCCCCAGTTTGCGCGCCACTGCATTACAACACACACTCTCTCAATCAATCCCCACACACACACACTCACACTCACCACATACACTCAATCTCCCCCACAACACCCACACACACACACTCAATCCCCCCCACACACACTCAACCCCCCACACACACTCAATCCCCCCCACACACTCAATCCTCCCCACACACACACTCAATCCCCCCCCCACACACACTCAACCCCCCCCCCACACACACTCAATCCCCTCCCACACACACTCAATCCCAAATTGCAAATTGATTGGTTGGGGCATTAAAATTGGACGTGCGGAAATCAATTAATTTTTTATTCAAAAATATTTGAACAGGAAAAAAATACTATAAAAGTTCTTTAATTTTCAAAAGTACATCATGGTAATGTACTAAACCCTCTTTTCTACTCTATACGCCTTAAGAGTGAAAAGGGTTTTGTCAGGTATATTGGCGAGGGAAAAAGATGTGATAAAACATAACACATCAATAAATGGTATGTACTCCAAAATGCATATTTTTTGTGGCACCAGGAAAAAACTTGATACTCATAAAAACAAAAAAGCATTATATTTCCTTTAACACTTTTTTGTACTCTTATTGCTTTTCGTCATATCTTATGACTTCCATTCTTTTTTCTGAGTCTCTGTATTTTGGACTTCTGCGAAGTCAGATTTGCACAGGGATCTTGTCTTACCTACAACAGGTGGGGTCCAGATGGGGTGTTCGACCTGAAACTTGCTTAAAAAAAGGAGGCGGAGACCCATCCTGCTGAAAACGTCTTTCATCCAACTTTTTTTGTGCAGTCTGATTTAGGTTAGTTTCATGTGGTAGACACAAAGAGCAAGAACACGATCTAAACAGATGTTTTAAATGCTAGTATTATTTTACACAGCATGTTTCCACCAGCCACGTTATTTATATACGATTGGGCGCAGACTAAATCTGGAGTGGCATTTATTTAATTTTTCAGATTTGCATACATACAGTAATGTTACTGAGTACACATGTTTTAATTTGTAGGGTGGTGGCCCAACTTTTTTTCTAGCGGGCTAATAAAATGGTCACAAATTATTTTGGATGGGCCTCTGTCTACTGTCCCACTACAGCTGATTAAAATAATAGCGAAACCTAAACTAAATAAAGCCAAAGTAAACAGAAATAAAACAAATAAACACATTAAAATATTACAAACATGTTTGATTTGAGAAGAGAAAAAACTTGGAAAATCCTAATAAAATTATTAAAAATACAGGAATCTGAATGCTAAATTGTATCCTCAAAAGTGATTTCTGAACTTTCCGTAGGTAAACAGTTTCTCAATCTTCGGATTGATTTTTGAGTTGGCGACCGAAGCTCACGTCTCTCAATACAGATCTGGGCCTTATTTGATCAAATATCCTTGTCGGAAAAGTCTGTCAGAAAACAAATTATTTATGGGGAATAAAAATACATTTTAATTTATTATTTTACATGCTTGATTTATTGTAATGCTTGGCATGAGTAAAGAAGTTATTAAAATGGTGTTCATTTCTAAAATGTATGTTAATGATATTTCATTTCCCTGTTTCTTTTAGTTTATCATTCATATTGTGAATTTAGATAATTATTTTTTGATCCTTCATAAGGCTTCCAATTTCCAAATGCCAATAAGGACACCAAGTTTTGTCCACCCTAGTTAATTAAATGGATACGGTACCTTCAATGGATACTTTATGTTTCTTTTAAAAATGAATAAATCCCTAAAAAAGCATGTCTATACAAGCCCCATCTCAATAGTAGTTAATGGACAACTTAATGTGTGCCTCTCTCTGCGTAAGATTTGTTTCGGGACCAGAGCTTTTTAATTGACTATCTTCTACCCCCAAAAGGAGATACATACAAGTTCTGTATTACAACTACTCTACTGTAAATTGCTGGTCGAGAAACGTCACAAGTGCTATTATCAGTATTTAAATTTCTCACACAGACAATAGTGTGCAATGCTTTATACTATACAGTATGAACAAAAGCAAACCAATGTAACACACAACAATCAGAGGAGACAATCGATCACAGAGCTTACATTTCTTAGCTGACATAATAAAAAATGCAAGTGGAAGGGGCGGACGTATGTTTTTGCCCCATGTTGTATAGTGGGGTGGGCGGCCCTGCGACTTTAGCTTCGTGACATCATGACATCACCGGCGGCGATGTGATGCTGTGTTGTTCATGCAACGCATCGTCTTGAATTCAAAAATCATTTGCCGTGTCATGGCAACGCGTACTCGTGATTTTAGGCTTCTTTTGCGTTGTGTCGCCAAACGACCCCTACCCCCCACCAACGATAAAAGGAGGGGGGCCGCTCCGGAAAAAGGTAATAAAACTTTCAAACGGACAAACATTTTCTCCCCCAAAAATTGAACTATTAGCATAATCAGACTAGTGGAAATCCGGCCTACTGGCAAGGAGGTAATTTATCAATGTTATCGTAGCACAAACTGAGGCAAAACCACTGTACCAAAGGTATTCATCGATCTGGTGCTATTTTTTTGCAACCAATGGTCCCATTGTTTGCAGCTTGAGACAGTATGCACTAAATTACCCCCTAAAGGTTTTTGACGCTTGTTATTGACCAAATACTATTGAGTATTGCTGAAGCAGATCCCAAACCCAAGACAAAATTGGGAAAAAAAAAAAAAAGGCACTATTATTTCTAAAGTTAAAACAGATTGCCTTTAATGGGGACAGCAGAGGAAATATGTTCTCCCCTTTTTGTGTGGGGAGCCTTTGTGGAAGATCAAAAATTCCTGGCTGCTAAATTGGGGGACAAGAGCAAACATTTTTACTGACACCAACAGAATTTTCCCCCCGGTTTTGCAGCTGGAGGGGAAATGTTAAATCTGGTCACCACATCAGTTTGTTTTCGAGATATCTCTTTTTATTTTTCACTGCCCCTATACATGTTCAAGTACTTACAGCAGCTTGATGGGGATGTGTGCAATCTAGAAGTCCTAGCAATGCCTCATGGCAAAAACTGATCAAATACATTGAATCTCTTCTAATTAAAGTTTCCTATTGTGTTGATTCATGGTGAAATAAAGACAATTCAAAAGAGAATTCCTAAGGACCTGAGGGTAAGGAATGGAAGGGATCTACGTTAAACCCAGACAGAAGTCTGTTTTATAGAGCAATGGCAAAATACTGTATTGTGCTCAAAAAAAGTCTGGAAGGAAGATCTAGTAACAATGTGAGGACGACAATGAATAATTGTGGGGAATTTTTTTTTTTTTTCTTTTTTTTTAGTCCAAACATCGTATGTGATATACTGCAATACAATATGTAGATAGGAAACCAAAATTGTAAATTGCAGGGTAGCGAAAGTGGACAACAATTCTGTGTGGCTTAAAACGTAATTGCCATAGGAAAAAGCAGTTTGTACATTTGCCTGTTCATTGATGAAGACACTCATTACTCCTTTGCTTTGCTAAAATTTGATTGGCCAGTTGAAAATAACTTCTAAAGGGCGGGTAATAGCAAATTAGTGTACGTGCCAGTAGGTCTCTCAACAGTTTGTAATAATGAGTAGTACCAGAGTATCAAGGTAGGATCATGGGGCTATTTCCTACAGTCTCCCTATGCAAATTGAGGCAAAAAACCCGTGCAAAAAAAGTACTGTGACACATAGCTCCTATTCATTGTAATGAATTCCAGTCTTTCAATAAACATGGTGCTATTTTTGTTCTGTTACTAAGTATTTAAGTCTCACTAGCTGCAAAACTTCACAGTGTTTCCAATGGAGTATTTCCCATAAATGTAGAGTAGAGAGATTGGCACCTAACCACTTTTCTATTCCCTTCTCTTTATCTCGCCGAGGTTTTCTCGCTCCCTGTGTTTCGGTCTATCATCATTTTCCTGCCATTACTATCCTTTCTTTTTCCTGTGTTCCCTCTTTTATATTTTCTCCTTTCCCCCTTCCCCGTGTTTACAGAGAGTTGGGCACACAAAAAAATCTACTGTAACTAAGTAGGGTGTTTGATTATTTGTCACAGTTGTTATGTGAGTGCACTTTCCCCAGCCTCTGGGAGAATGGCGGCCAGGCCACTGTGTTTGTGTGAACGTTACCTGGGCCTCACGGAGTCTGAGCCTCGCTGCTGGGAGCAGGGGTGGTATACCCTGATCCATCTAGTGGACAGCGCCTCCACCGGCGTGGGATCCTAACAGTGTCGGATAAACCCAGTAACAAGACAAGTACTCAATAACGCACACAAGGATAGGTAGTATAACGGATATTACTAAGCACAACGAGTAACACACAGATATTACACACCCCACACGTATAGACATATAGCAATAGTCCCACACTGTATTCCCAGAGTACCTGGGTTGCAGGGGCAACATGTCCAAGGTCCGGCCCACCAATAGGACTCCCACCCAAGTGTTTGGACAGGGATGCCCACAACTACGTTGTACAAGTTGATGCACTTGATGATACCTGCAGGGGGCCCAGCACCCTGTAGAACCGATTGTAGGACAAGGGAGCCGCTGATCACACGCCTCGTCGTCAGCGACTAGTCCGTATTCCATTGGGTGTTGACCAGAATGAAGATAGTCTATTATCTTTGGTTGGGACTGGTCCAGACCACCTGATGCCAGGTTTTGCAGAAGTCTAGGCTGTGTCCCTCACACTGGACTACAGGGGCAGTGCTCCCTATCTATGGCCGTCCCGAAGCAACCACAAACTGAGGGGAGTAGGGGAAAGCTTGGGTCTTAGGGCTCTGGGCCTAACGCAGGGTCAAAGACGCCCTGCGAACACAATTCACCCTCTTATTGTCACAGTTCTGACTGAGTTGCTCCTAGGCGCGCAAAATGTATCACTATGTATCTGCACGGTGATGATGGTGCACTTATTGGATGCGTTTCCGCCGCAATGGACTCCCTGTAGTAGGAAGGGTAGAGGGTGAACGGACTAGCATAGAGATATCTACCTCAGGGCATTGTGATAATGATTATCAATAATATCCACTAAAGAAACAGTTTGGATAATCTGAACTAAAAAGACACCTTTATTTAAACAAACAAACAAACAAAAATAATGGGGGTTTTGAAAAATAGCAGCCAGACGAGTGGTGAAGTTAAAAACCACCAGAAAGTAACAGGACAATTCTGACACTCAAAGATGCCACGGCTAATTACTTGGGAGTATTCTCTGGATAGAGACAAGAGCTTCTGAAGATATGCCGATGAGAGTGTCTGTATCTTGCTAGCTATCAGTTAATGCCTGTAGTTGGGTGGAATAAGGAGTTCTAGCATAGCATGCCTTGTTATTTGGTCTATAGATATTTCTGCAACCCACTTAGTGCTAGAGGATGAACGCTAATATATAATATATATGAATGTGTAAAACAGCTGTATGAGCCGGAAACTCAATGAGCATTAGTAGTATGAGATTACCGCCCAGTCGTATAGGAGGAATAACGTGCTGGGGTTGTTATCAAACTTCTTCCCGACACGTGAGGGTGGTTGTGAAGCAGTCAGGAGGCTGTGGATTGCACCAATGTCACATGGTAAATACAGATTAACAGCAAGTGATTAGAAGTTGGAGGAATGGGGTTGGCATCTAATGCTTCTCGTTAGCTACTCATCAGGGTGCTGGGGAAAACATGGAAGAAGACCACAAGCCCCGATGAATTTGAAAAGCAGGTAATCCTGGGACACGTTTTGTAGGGTGATGGAGGACTGGACTGAGATGGACAGAGAATCCCGGATACGGACATCAGAATTGGGCAGAGACGGACCACGAAATGATACAAATCAGTGCCTATGTTCCTGGAACTATGTGAAGTGTATATTTACCCACATCACTGCGGTGACCTAATTTGGAACGTCGGACTTCATCAGATAAACTCCCTTTTTATTTTATTTCTTTTGAGGTTGCGCTGAGTTCTTTCTGAACAAACTAATTCTGGATTGGAACAGTCGTCATCCAACAGCACCACAGCTTTTATTCGCTGAGATTTTTTTTAGAAGCTATCACTGTTCTATCAATGGTTACCGCTTGTTCTTTTGTTTTTATATTGACCATGGAAATGTTTCAATTAGGGGAATGTAAAAATCAGACAGGTAGTTGTGTTTCTAAACATTTTAAAATATGTTAGGGACCTATTCTGAGCTTCGATAGTCATATCGAGGCCTTTCAGAGACAAAATGCTACTGTATCAGAAAGCCTATAAGTGGGAGATAAAAGGCATGAATCGGACATTTTTGCTGCCCGTCCAAAAACACAGCGCTGGTAGTGTGAGCGATGATAAGCCAATTATCGGCAGGTTTATAAAATCTAGTGCAATTCTCGTAGCCTCAAGTAGCTTATCGAAGCTAATCGGGGCTCTAGGAATGGTGATTTATCCCAAAATCTCACGCCAGGAAAAAGTTGGCGTGAGGCTGGGGAGAACCTGCTGAGAAGGCAGCGAGGAGAGAAACTTAGAAAAAAAAAATGCATTTTCACCTACATCGGATTGAATACCAGGGGAGTCTCCGGAGATGATACCCATTAATATCAGAACATGGAGAGAATCAGATATGAATGATGCAAGTACAGGCAACTCAATACCTTAGCAAGCTAACCGTAAGGCAATGAAATGAGGTTTTAACGACCAGTGCCCGGGTATTGTTGTAGCGGGTGTGGGTGAAGGTAGGTATTTGGCCTTGGGGGTGTGTTTAGCCTTGCGGGGGGGGGTTTCAGTGGGAGTTAACCCCTTTCATAACATGAACTGTTAAAACCGCTTACCCCTCCCGCTACCCCCCAGTATATGGCCTAACATCTCCACCTTGGGGCTCTAACTATCCTCTGCACCCAATCCATCATATCCAACAATAAACAAAAAGCCACACAACAACCTTACTACAACTCATTCTACCCAACCAAACCCCCCGACCCCCCAAACACAATACAGTCAGTAATGGGCAAAACTTAGCATTATCAGAAAGAATAATAGTGAATTTTCCCATTAAAAATCAAACATTAGCCAGCCAGCATGAATAAAGTAAAGAAACCTTTCTAATTACCCCTGCCATCATGAGGGCATTTCGTCGCCCACTCCAGGTCCATTTGTTTCAATGCCAGCAAGAGTATATGAAAAAATACAATGTAATGGCCCATAACCCCTTATCCCATAGCGATTATTAATACCACGGATAGTAATTAAGGAGTGACCCAGGGTGATGTGAGGCAAATTTTGTATTGCCGAGCCCCCTTTCATCCATAAAATTTCTTGGGCCCCCCCCTGCCTGATGTAAGCAAATCACATGAAAAAAAACAAAAAAAAAAACCCATTTATTATTAACGGTATACAATAGATCCAAAGATTGTCTTAACTACTGACATGATGTGCAACAGCTCACTACTTAGCAAACTGAGGCTGCGTCCACGGCCGACGAGAGCGGTGACTCAAAGCTCTCCACAGCATGAGCCAAGTGTCCTGCATATTTTGCAAGCGGGATCGGGGGGCTTGGGTGTGTTTGGGTGGCTGTGTGTGTGTCTTGACTGCGATGAGCGGCACTTCAAAGTCAATTTTGTTGTATCCCCAACGCGCCAAGATGGGGAGAGCGTAATGTGCACAAAGGCAATACTTTGGGGTGGGGGCATCCATCCACCTCTTGCTACCTCCTTCCCTCTCTCCACAAACACCTTTTTTGTCTTCCTGTCCCCGACTGCTCTTTGGCTGCTATCCCCCAGTGTCATCCACACGTCTACCCTACAGTATTAGTTATTTTTTTCCGTTTTAAATTGTGTTTTCACTTTTTTTTATGATTTAGTTCGTACATTTAATTGTATGATTGATATGTGCAGCATACCCTTTCCTTGCAGTATTATCGAGCGAGCAGGTTGGGGGGGGGCCCAGCGGAGGAGAGCAGGACCACACCGCCTTATGCAGGGCAGGACACGGAAGGAGGGGCGTTTTGACTTCACCGTGCTCAGGGAGTGTGCTCTCACCGTACCTCCTAAAAACACTGCGTGCGCACACAAATACCATCACGTGGGACGCACTGCCACGAATTCCTGTTCAGACACTACGACAAAACTATCGGCTGCCAGACCGGTGCAAATCTTCTTGGAAGAAAATAAGCGAAAGCTTGTGAGTACTCACTGCGCACCGCGTCTGCGGCCACCCGCGCCACCCAGTTTGTATACGCACGCCGACTGGGCGCCCCCGAAAGAATCTTGCGCCAGTTGCATGCACCCCCAGTGGGCGCACAACGCAGGACAACACACGCGCTGTCAAGCAATCACCACATACACACCACCACAGCACACGCACGCACAGACACGCAAGCAGAACCACCACACACAACACAAACGCAAGGATCCCCCCACAGAATACCAGAACAAAACACGCTGAGCCCCCCACACAACGAAAACACAACACTGCAAGGGCCCCCCGCACCACACACCACTACGCAAGGCCGCCTCGCCCACACACACGCAAGCCACGCCCCGCCCCACACACACACAACACCACCGCAGAAGGCCAACAACAGCACACACACCACAGCACACACAACACACACACACACACACACAATCGAACACACACACACACACACAACAGCCAGCACACACACACAACATCTACAACACACCCACACACAACATCACACACAAGCAATGCGCCCAACACGACGCACACAGCAAGCCGCCTAAACAGGGCACAACGCCAATGCCCCCCCCACACACACACAACTGCAACCCCACACACAAGAAACAGCAAGACGCCACAACACACACATGACCGCAAGACCCCCCACACACACGCGCAAGGACCCCCACAAACACACCGAAAGCAAGCCCACACACACACACAAGCCCACTACACCTACACACAAGCCCCACACAACACAAAACGCAAGCCCAACCACACACGGCAAACGCGAAACCCCACACCACACGCAAACGGGCAAGCCCCCCCCAACTACACAACACGCAAGCCACACAGCAGACACACACGCAGAGCACCACACAACACAACACACACACAAAATCACCCAACACACCAAAGCAACACAACACACTACACACCAGCACACACACGCACACACAAGCCCAACACAAACAAGCAAGCCCAACACATCGATCAACCAAGACCCACACAAACAAGCAAGCCCCTTACAACACACAAGGCAAGCACACACACGACAACAAGGCAAGACCCCTCCCAACTACACCACCCCCCCCCACACACACACACAAGACCCACCACACACAAGCCGCAACACACACAAGCCCCACACACACACACTCAATCCCACCCGTCACACAAAACACATGCCCCCCCACACACAAACACAATCCCTCCACACACAAAAACAACCCCCCCCCCCCACACACACACTCAATCCACACACAATCAGTCACACAATTTCACCTGGGGGGGCGACATCCGATCCCCCAACCCCCCATGCTGCTGAAAACTGGTGCTGGAAGCAGACAGGAAGAGAAGGGGGGCTGTCTGTGTGCAGAGAGAAGCCCTGCCCCCTCTGCAAGACACAGACACTTAGAAGCAGCAGCACTGAGCTTCTGGCTGCCTGTGCACAGCTCTGCCCGCCCCCAGGTTTCCCTGCAAGCAGCCCGCGCCCCCCCCCTACATAATCTTGTGCCCCCCCAAGGGGGCGCGCCCCACAGTTTGCCCACCCGGGAGGCCTAACGACCCAAGGGCCACTATACCACCCTCTACTCATTGATTGGCACAGTGGTACATCCTACCCATGTAATAGCAGTCAATGGCCAACCTATTAAAACAATCAAGCATAACAATGCACAACAATTAAAGAAATAAACAAGCACCTAAACACCACAACAATAATAGAACTAAAAAAGCCTCAACTACACATCAATAAAATTATTCTAACACCAAAACCGCTTAAGAATAAAAATTATATTATACCAAAATAATAGAATACAATTAAGGAAACACCTAATCAACAAAACAAATCAAGAAATAAAACCGCTAGCCAATCCACAAATGTACTAAAAAAAAGCCATCCAAATTCCAAACAATTTAATCAAAACAATAAAAAATACCAAAAGGGGCACAGATTAATACATTAGCAGTCAAAGGGCAAAGAAAAACATAAAAATTAATAGATATAATACAAAAGACGTGAAAAAATAAATTTACATACATTCAATATTTATCTTACCTTTAGAAGTCTTCACTCTCCGAATCCTGGCGTGTCAGGAAGCTCTCGACCCGCGACGTCCTCCACTGCAATCCGTGTCCATCCACCTGGAAGAACAGTATTAGGTACCAAAATCTTCTTTTTGGTTGTTGTGTTTTATTTTTTTTCTTGGGGATAGAAGTATCTTTGGGGTAGAATAAAACTTTCATTACCATAGCGGTTCCCACCGCTATGGTAGTTAAGGGGTTAACTCCTCCCGCAATGTTCCAGGCAGGCCTAACAACCCACTCGGGGGCTACTACCCCCTTCATCCACCCCCTCTGCCCCCAATAAACAGGCTGTTGAGGTTGAACACCTTCATTGCCTTAGCGGCTAACCGCTTAGGTAATGAAGCTGTTTTAATAAAAAATGTAATACTAGTGTACATGAGCAGGGGGTCTCTGAGCAGAACCGTATTGATTTCAGGTCC
>WSYH01011729.1:0-20259 GCA_036426205.1 Ascaphus truei
AATACATCAGATGCAGCATGTTCTGGTTTTAGCTACGTGACGCTACCTTATTATCCCTAGGCCCTGTGCAGGGTATTTATACGTTCCATTATTCCCTTCTATAATCTCAGGCCTACTATGTCAATACTACACTATCATCATCCCTTCTCCCTCCACTTCCCCGGTATTCATCACCCCGTCCTTCGATAAAATAGTAGTTTCACTTACTATACATATACACTACCATGTATACATTTCCGACTTTGTCGCTTTGCCTCTACTTCCATTGGAGGCTAAGACCAGCCTAGTGTACCTTACAGTGCGCAGTTCCTCGCGCCTCCTCTTAGCAAATGGGATCAATTAAAATAGCAGCACCGACAATATCGTTACTGTGATTCCCGCCTCCCGAAGAAGCGTGCCCGTAGCACTGGAAAAGTACGTCGGAGAGGTATGGTGACGTCAATTTTCGTGACGCTCTGCACAGCGGAGAGACGGTCTTCCGTATGACGGATCTTTGTAACGTTGGCGGAGTCATGAAGACCAGGTTGTATAGCGTGAGATATAGAGACTGGCTGAGCAATTCCTCCTTGCATATGACACAGTTAACTGACACAATTTTATAGCAGTCACATCTAGCTGTGACCCTTGATATTTGAATCAGCCTTTCTGTGTGTTGTATGAGGAATACCTCCCCATGATACATTGTGTAATTATGGTATTTGCCTGCTTACTGACGATTTATGTGAAACATTATATTGGTCATCAATACGTATTTATGTGTATGATATAAATGAGTCTGGAGGTTGCCTATACTATGGATATAGTCACACGGACTATAGAGGGTTATAACTACAACTAAGGCAGTATACCTATGGTGCCAATTAAATAGCATCCGTGGATATCATAATATGACCTACCTCCTATAGCCCTTCCCATACATCCCTACTCTTCAATTATAGGAATGTGGGCCTTTAAGAGAATAGAAGATAAGATCGTATGCGGTCTTCCCCCTATTATTTCCGTCTCTCCCCTTGGGGATTTGTTAATGACCCTTGTCTTGTATTTGTCTCCTACATGGTTTTGTCGCCGTATAAATGAATAAAATTTTTTTATTTTTAATTTTTAATTATATGTACTGCTTTGAGTCTGCTCGCAAGGTGACTTGGATCCTGTTACTGGTCCGATTATATTCCATATACACTCTCAACAACACCCATTAACTACGGGTGCCAGTAAACTTTAGAGTGCAATATTCATCAGGAAGGCTATGATAGTGACCCCTATTAGGTCACCTTGTTCAGTGTAGGTTATATAGTCAGTCCTTGCCAACAAGTTATTTAAGTTGTTCCTTTCTATTAATATTAGAGTGAGCAGATCTGTCATATATTAGATGTTTAATGCGACACAGGTCTTTCTCAATTTTCTTCTTAGTGATATCGTCATATATCATTGTCAGTGAGGTAGGGAGATCTCTAAGAGTGTACTTAGTAAAAAATATACACTAATCAAAAAAGAGAAGGGAAGGAGAAAAAGATGCTTGGACTTGAACCAATTGATCGAAAATGAAAAAATAATATATATGAAAAAAGGAACGTTGAAAAATACATCACAGCAACAAACATAGCAGAAACCAAGGATAATCAATTAATTAATTAATTTGTTCCTAATTAACCTATATGCGTATAGGCAGTGTTCACTGGTAGTCCCCTATGGTGATTAGAGGAGTTTGTTTAGCGTCACCCTCGTTTATAATCTTTCTCCATCTGTTTTATGAATTAATAAATTGTTTATTCAGATTGGCTAGCGGTGACGGCTGTGCTCCTTTGACACTGTTTAGGTTCGTCCTTATATCATATTTCTTGGCAGCACCGCCTCGTCTATTGATACAATGCATATATAGACATTCCCTGGGTAACCCTTATATTAGGCGTGCCATGCGGTTATTACAGGTGTGTAGATATGGTTATATACACACACAACACCACACACACACAACCACAAAACAAATCAACAACAAACACACAAAACAACAAACAACACACAGTTGTGATATATAATAGAGATATAGCATAGATATATGAATATATAGTATAGGATAGTATCTCACATAGAGTATAGGATATATATAGAAAATATACACACAATTTTTAACATAAACAAATGAAAATGGCTGCATCACTGAAAAAAGCTGGTATATGCAAATAGAAAGTTTGGGTAAGCTGCCATAGACAGAGATATACACTAAAACTGGCACTGATAGGAAGAGAAAACAGGTGTTTTATTCATCATAAAAAAACAACCATCCAGACGAAGGTCTCTTTCCGGCAGGACCGAACGTCAGGATACTTGTGGTTTAGCGGATTGAATAAATCAATGTTATTCTTTTGTACATTTGTCAGTGCCAGTAGAACTATATTCAGCCTATGCCACTTTACAGGCATCTATAGACGAGTATATAATAATAAACACACTACAAGAAGAAAGCGATAATAGGCACTCCATCAATGGAACAAAAATGCATAGAGTAAAGGCAAGTGCCACACAACGATTGCTGATAAAAACAGGATAAACTACTTCACCCAAACGAAGGTATGATGAAAGGCATTACACAGCCACTGCAAAACTCAATGTTCAAAAAGTATTATCTAGTCAAAGCAAAAAAAATTATACCTCTATGGTCCGTCCAGGGCCCTATCATACCAGGCTATGTCATAGAAGAAGATGTAGGTTTTAAATAGGTACCTATACCTTCTAAACCTTTAACGCAGCCTCCTGATTTAAATATATATTGTTAGTTTTCTATTCCACGTGTTTTAACATCTCCCTTTGTTCTTCGATCTGGCTGCCAAACTATGAGTAAAAAATAAAGAAATAAATTACCGATAGTCCTTAATTTTGCGCTATTTCTGCGAACATATCGCCCTAGAAATTGTTGTTTCTTAAACAGGAAACTTCGCTGCGATTTAACGAAGTTTTGCATATCTGAACTGCCTTGTTCCTCCTCGAAATCTTTTAAAGATATTATTCCCAAAACTAAGATCCCTAGGTTCAACGGGAGAAAAAAAAAAGGATGTTAGCACAGTTAATCTTTCTCAAAGAGACCGCACCGTGTAACCCATCTATCATGTGGATCGCGATTTGTTGCTACGCCTTTAATATTATTCCACAACCTGGTGGAATACATAATCTAAGATGCTTAACCACCCACTGTAATCATTGCTTGCACCTTCATCTGTTATATTTACAGTCCTGCACTTTCAGCATTCTAAGCAGCTTGGTGACACTGTGAGGAACACGAGATATTTACAGTCTAGCGAAGAAATTACAAAGAAGACTGGATAAGTGTGATATCAAAAGGCAAGTGACAGTTCTTATTGGTAAGTCTTGATGTGTCCTTGTGTTTCCGCTTCTTGGTTGTAAAGATGCCATCTTCAATCATATGAGAATCCTAGTGCCCCAAATCTCTTAGACACCAAAGTACCAGAGACATTCACAGCTAGGCATAGCAATTGTATTGCACTGCTAAAGGCACATGTGATTTTTTCTCTGTTTTTTTCTTCCATTAACCATTGATTTGCATGTGTCTACGTAGCATATTCAGATGTTGTGTAGGAAGTTTTTATTATTTAATTATAATTGACTGACTAAGTCATACAAATATTCCATCAGTTATGCCTCGCCTTGCCTTCAAAGCTGGGACAGAACATTTATTAATCTTTCGCTTCGTGCTCAGAAGCAAATGAAAAGCGTCGGAACCGTCTTCATTCTAGAGCATTTCAGTGGGTATAAAAGGCAGGTGAGCGAAATCATGGTGCTATAGGTGCCTATCTATAGTCTCGGAGTAAAGTATAAAATGGCGCTTTTAGGAATTTAGCAAATTGAGCAATTAACGTGCAATTTTGCAGTTCACATCCTGCTCGTGAATTTTTTTTTTGATGCCTGAAATAAGGCAAATTTTAGCGTGTCTGACCTTGAGCCGAAAGTTGTACATGTTTAGTGAGGGCTGGTGAACAATTATCAACAAAGAAGGATGAAAAGAGATGTGGCAGAAGAACCATACGTACGTATTAGTGCTGTTGCCCTAATTCTTTGTGTGCCCACAACATAGTCCAGTTTACACTGCTGCTCAACTTGTTGGACAGCTCAGAAGAAGTGTGAAACGTTGGCCAGATAGATCTTGAGTATGGGCCTAGGTCTTAAAGGCCTGAAACACGTGGTGCACCACAGTCATGTTATGGTTGAGGGTTTGCCACTCTTAAGTAGAACAAACAAGAACACCCCCAGTAATTTTTAGCTTTTCCAGCAGACAGAAAAATACAGTTCCAATAGGTTGACAAAATTCAATCAAAGTTACACAATACATTGAATAAACAAATGCTCTGATTGATGGTCGCATTCTCCATAGGTGGCAAATACCTCCTACAATCACAGAGTGTAATGCCATTTACATTTAAATGGTGCACTTGGTTGGTGCGTTAAAAAAAAATAAAAAAGTGACCTGAGCACCAATAAGGACTTTAAATAACTTTTTAAAGTTGTTGTAAACATGGGTGAGCTTGAGACTTACGGAGGGGTTTCATTTCTCTTCACAGCCCAGCCTCCTCTCCTTTCCAATTAGACCTGTTCGATTCTTTACAAATTACTTTTGTCAGCTATGCGATTGCACCTCCATGAACAAGAAGGTTAGAAAACCAATCTATTTGATGAAAGAGTAAAGTTTCAAGAAAAATGCTATATGATCGAGGAATTGCTGAAGATAGTTTCACTCACACCTGAGGATGTATTAAATTGGTTGATTGTAGGGCCACGAGACAGAGTATAGGGGGGGGGTCTTCTATTAATTTAATAATATAAATAGAGAAATAATTAATTGCTATATTCACGTTCCACATTTTTTTTTTGCGTTTAATTTCTTTTTAATATCAGCAGGTGAGGAGTATAGATTTGCGTCGACGGAGCTTAAAAATGTTGTGATCGAGGATTTAAATTGTTCATTTGCCAAGAATATTATTTCAACAGTTTGAAAAAGTTTAACGCTTATGCTGATGACAGTGCGTGCTATCTATTCCTCACAACCACAACATAATTGCTCTGGACTGTACAGAAGAATTTAAAGAAAAAGCTGCTGAACTTATGGCAATTAATGTATTCATTCTGCCTTGCTTTTTCCACAACAAAAAAAAGCGTTATATCTTGCGCCTTAAATGATTACACAATGCCGTAAATAAGTGACTTAAATAAGTGCTGATAAATAATAGTGAAAATTCAAACTCTTAAGGAATATGTGAATAGGAATAATAAATAATAAGGTGCAGATGCAACCTTCATGAGAATAGCTTTTCCCAATCACAAAGTGGTCAGGTATCCAGGATGTTGTGGGAGCAAAGATATATGGGCGTCGGAAAGAAAACATAAGCGCAAATACTAGTTGCAAATATGCCTTTCTAAAACAATGGATATTCTAAGTGAGTTCTTAGTTAGAATCAGGGAATTGTACTACAAATTTCCCCAAGTAACGCCGACATAAAGTAGCATTTAGCCCGAAACAGCAGCTTTCACAGAGGATGTAATATTATGTATGTATGTGCTTGTTGCTTGGTGTGTGTGATGTCGTTTGTGTGGTGTGTGTGTGTGTGTTGTGTGTGTATGATGTAGATATCTATATAGATATATATTATATATAGATTATTATAATATTATATATATAATATATATATTATATATATTACTGGGCGACCTCTATGGACAATCAGCCTTTGAAAAAAGTCCACCTCTGGATGCAGAACGAGTCAAAGCGGCGAATCCAATTTGGCAAGTACCGTCATCACGATTGCATGCCGCATGTGCACGAGGCCCAGCTTTGGGCGCCGATTGATCGGCACAGCCATTGAAGTGAAGGAGGCCGATTTTTCTGACCACACATGGATAGAATTCTCCCGGCGAATAACCCGGTCCTCCTGTAGTAATAATATCATCTCCATACAGCCCTGGAGGACGAGCCACAGAACTTTGGACATTCCAGTACAAGAACCGGATGGTGCGTGAATTATTCACACAATGGTTTAATGTGATATCACTCTGTGAGTGTATTCTTCTCCCCCTCCACCCCTCCCTCCCTTCTTTTTTATTATTAAATCAGACAGTTAGTATGCTATGGGAGCGTGACGGCTCTCATCTCTTCTTTCTTTTTAGGTAACTTGGAGTGGTTCACTCCTTTGAGAGCAGCCGAAAGAACCCCCAACACTAGATAATTATCACATGTTTTATGGACGGATTAAAAAAGGACTGAGTTTGGACTCTTTATCCTTACGTTTTTTGCATTTTACGCATATTTATGTATATGTTGGTGAGTTTGGTGATGTACATTTCTATTAATAATTTATTGTGTTTATAAGTAATCACACTTTGCCATTTTTTTACACTTAAGTTAACTATATTATTAACCTTTAGTCACTATTTTAGCTGATTCAACTACTAATACTGTGGCGCTATCAAATTTTTGTTTTTTAATATATAATATATATATATGTATATATAATATATATATATATATATATACACCACAACACACTTAATATTACAAATATAGATACTACTGTTACATATACAGCAAGCTGGAACCCATACCGTCTATCTCAATATTGCACTGTTTACTCCTGCTGTATGCCTCTAAACTCCTTGAGCCATCTTTATTCTCTCGCTTGCTCAATTTTCTCAATACATAGTGTACGGGAGAGGGGGTTGGCACTGGGTATTAAAGGAGGTTACACCCCTTTGGCACCCCCTGCTGCTCACTGTTGACGAGGGTTAAACTGGAATCAGGTCCTGTACTGTACGTTTGCCCCTGATCTCAGCACCAACTGGTTAACCCCTTGTAATTATGTTTGTCCCATTCCAGTGTCTGCACCAAAACTACATGGGATCTAAGGCGGGGGGGAAAGGGTTCATGTTGGTAATTCTGTGTTATGGCCCGTTGTCCCACGTTCCAGCCTTTACGGTCATTTTGCAGTTCCCAAGGTCGCCAGTGGGGGTCAATTAAATCATATGGAGATTCGGCGATTGGGGCCGGAGTTTACGTTAGAAGACCTGCAGGTGTGCCGCTCGAAGAGGAGGAGCGGCGGTCCCCATTGAAAGGAGGGAGTAAGTGATTTCAATGGGGGTTTCCTGAGGGAACGAGTGCAGCCTGCCAGACCACAAGAGCAGCAAATTGTCAAAAAGAGATACGATCGCGCAATTGACGTGGGAATAGGGCCTCGCGTCAAGTTCACGGCCAATTGGCGTCGGAATCTTGTTTTCTGGGCACCCAGAAGGTTAAATTCTCTGTTGCCCCGAGATGTTAGGAAACACCCTCACGTTGACCCATACAGGGTCCGACAATAATGCGGCGCATAGAAAGGGTCGCGCGGTCAGAGAGGTCCACCATTCACCGTAATGGAGAGAGAGAAAGCCGCGTGGTTTCAAACACTAAGTGTGAACAGAGGTAAACTGAAAACCCATAACCTGGTTTCGTGGGGACAACGAGGTGGGATTTGGCAGGATGTAGCCCACTGCTCCGGCATGACTGCATGGCAATTCAGCCGTCCCCAACACGAAAGAAGAGTAGGGTTAACTGGTTAAAAAAGTGCGTGTGTTTCGGACCACTGGCAGCAGCGGGGCTAAACAAGCGAGGTTAGTTTGGTGGCAATAGAGCACGTGGGATGTATGGCTTAAAAGCAAAGGGAAGTATGGTCTGGTAGCGTCCCTCCCAGCTCACCCCAATCTTGGGGAACCCAAATTCCCCGCCAGGGTGTTCCCCAAGCAATTTGACCAATTACAGAGTCACAAACATTAGGATGGTGGCCGATCTGCGCAGAAGGTGAGATTGCTACTTACCAGGCGTACGGATAAATGCGAGACTCCAGGCCTCCACTGTTTAAGTACCTACAAGTCCGCCCACTTCCTACTGTAGCTATCTCCAACTTCCAAATTCCCCCGCATAACCAGATTTGAATCTTTATGTTACCAAAATACTACAAAAAAGGTATGATCATCCGAAATATACAAAGGAATGGAGCCATCCTCCACTCACCGAACCACCGCGTACATGGAAAAATGGTCGGAGGGAACTAGGCCTTCCAATAGACCAAGAAGACTGGGAGGATATCTGGGAGCCAAGCCTCTAAAACATCATTTGCAAAACAATAAAAGAAAAATATTTTAAAAGATTATTCAGTGGTATCTGACTCCGGCAAGGACTGAGCCAAATCTACCCCGGCACACTAGACCTGTGCTGCGGGATGTGGTTCCAAAAGGGGGACATGCCCACATTTGGTGGTCATGTCTGGAGATCCAAAGGTACTGGACCATGATCCAGACGCTTTTCCAGACGAGGTTCGGGACTTCCCATTTCCTAGACCTCTGTCCTGGTGCTGAACAAAACCATAGATGACCTTCCATCACCAATGTCCAGGCTAATCTCGGCCATACTGACAGCGACTAGATGCTCTCTAGCAACCGCCTGGAAGCACGATCAAACCCCCCTCGAGAACGACAGTAGTTAGAAGAATAATGAAGTAATGACAATGGAGAAACTGACGGCTATGCTCCAAAAAAAGATGCCCCAGTTCTGGAACACCTGGGACCCTGGTTAGCACGATGAAATCCAAAAAGGGCCTCGCTCGATCCCACTGGGGCCCCTCCCCCCCTGAAACCCCAGGGGGTTGATGGGGAGGGTCCGGCGTCTCACCACCTCCCCCCCCTATGACCCCTCACCCCCCCCTCCATGCCCCTCCACCCCCCTCCCCCTGTTTCTTTCCCCCCCCGCCTTTTTCACCCTCCCCCTTTCTACCCCCTCGAAGGAGGAAACGGGGGAAAATTGTTATTGGTCACTGTAAGAACGTATCATGGCAAAAGTGCATGGGCTCTGACACTCTGAATGTAATGTATGTAACTTTTGAACGTGTCCAATAAAAAAATTGTTACATAAAAAAAAGTGTTTGTGTTTCTATTGACTCATGGTGCAGCAGCGGTCCATTGAATCCTATGGCCGGCGCGGCCCATGCATTTTCTATGGAGGCGCGGCCCTATGATTTTTATGGAGGAAGCCGCGTTGCTTTGAAACGCCTAGGGTCAGATGAGCAGACCGAAACTGGAACCCTAAACTCCGGTTACTGTTCAACCTAGAGGGCTGAGATCGGTCAACATGTAGTTCCTAGTTCCGGCAGGATTGCAGGCAAATGCGACCCTCTCAGGGCAACAGAACGGAGTCAGGGTAATGGTAAATTTAGGTTTCTGCCATTGACTTGCATGGCAGAAAAAAAGTCACTTTTAATGTGCTTTTAAACTGTATTTTTGTATCTCCGGTTCTGGGGGTCGTGGAAGGCTGATTTGGCCACCCTATGTCAAGGTTTCCCGGCATGAGGACTGGCAAATTTCAGCCCGCTCAGACCCACAGAAAGTATTATTTTAATATGTAGATAAAAGAATGTATTGTATTTTGGGTCTGGGGTAAGCCCGGGAAGGCTAGAGCCCCATGGTATGTTAATGCTCTAGGGGGGGACAAGTGGTCCACAATAAACCCCGATCAAAGGCTCCCACCCTGCTTGTGTATGCTAGACACAAAGAAAGCAGGAGTGGGTACTTGTGATAGCTGTTGTGTTTTTCATACTGGGCAAAACGTTTTCTGCCCAAGCAGACTGGGGCGACGCAAGTCTGTGGAGGGGGGACTAGGGAAATGAACCCCTAATTAGAATAATGCACACCAGTGGGCAGGGTTAATTTGCCCTTCAGTGAGGTGCAAGGAGGGATGGGTGCCGATAATTGTCATCACATGTCTTGCACCTCCTGTTAGGGAATGGGGCTGTAACTCCAATAACACGAGTGTAGTGCTAGCTCTGTGCCCCGTGTCTTTTCGTAATGTTTTCATTTGAACCTGTATTGCTGAATGAAATTGCCAATCCTGTACCTGATTGCTTCATTGTCCAACCTTAAGTAAGTGCTATTTCTGTGTTATTTGTATCATCTTGTGTGTTCTCCTCTTAAGGAATAAACAATATTTATTATATCTAAGTCATGTTCAATTCAACCAGATATTGGTGTATATTATAACCTATCACAAGTTATAGTGACACCTATTCTCTCTAGACCCCTTACAATCTGGCGTCCGCACTGCTCACTGCACTGAAAAACAGCCCTCACTAAAATAACTAATGACCTCCATGCTGCCAAGAAGATCTGTCATTACGCTCTGCTCATATTACTCGAATTCTCTGCAGCATTTGACACGTGGACTACCCTCTTTCCTTCACATTCTACATTACTCTGTGTTCAGAACAAAGCTCAATCTGGTATATCCTCTTACCTCTCCCATCGTACTTTCAGTGTCTTCTGCTACACATCCTCCTCTTATTGATCTCTCTGTGGGGGTACCCCAGGACTCTGTCCTGGGACCTTTCTTTTTTTTGTACACACTTTCTCTAGTGGACCTAATCGCATCTTGGGTTTAAATCACCTCTATGCTGATGACAACAAATTTACTTTTCAACCCCGACCTTACACTGCTGTACAAACCCAAGTTTTGAATGTCTCGCTCGAGATCATCCTGGATGACCCTCCGCCGCCTTAAACTAAACATGGAAAAAACAGAGCTTCATACTTCCTCCCAAACCTGGCCCTACTACCTCTCCACATTACTGTTGGAAGTACGATCATCACCAGTAGCCCAAGCACGCTGCTTAGTGGTCACACTCGACTCCTCTTATTCTCCTTTCACATTCAAAAACGTTTCTAAAACCTGTCGCGTTTCCTCCGCAATATCACAAAGATACGCCCGTTCCCCTGTTGCTCGGCTGCTAAAACTCTGACTCAGGCCCTATTCTCTCCCGTCTTGATTAAGTAACCTCCTGCTGTCTGGCATTCCTGCCTTTACCTGTCTCCCCTATAATCTAGGTTATCCTTGACGTTTAGTATGCAGGCTTACGACGCTTTGGCGAAAGGATTAAACTAAATAACCAAGTTATTATTATTATTATTATTATAGAAGTATTTAAACTTATAGTATTACCATACAGTAGAGGCAGCGATTATTCTAACAAAAACCAGTGGCCATCCCCAAAAGACCCAGGTACACCAGGTCATTCTGAATACATGCCTTAAACATCCTTAAACATAACCCCAGCATTTCTGCATTGATAATTAACAGTGGGGGTCCCTGGCAGTCCCATTCAAACTGAATTGGACTGCCATGGATCCTGCTGTGAATCCTATGGGTCGTTAGTCATGCAGAAATGCCTTAAAACGTGCCTCAAACTACCCCAGAACATACCAAGCACATAACCAGAATGAAACCCGGCTAGTTTAAAGCAAATGCTGAATAATGTCGCTCTATGTATATGTTTTGTCAATTGGACGGAGCATTGGGCACCCCTGTCTTTTGTTGTATATCTACTACAATCTATCCTAACTGCTGCCCCAGAATTGCTCTACAGTTGCGACACAGTTTATTCTAATGCGGCTAGAGCCGCAAGCCGCGATGTTTCCGGCTTTATGTGAATCCCATCAGCGTGACGAGCGGGTCACGCTTCATCGGGAGCGCGTGCGCGCAAGGCGTGCGTGCCCAGGGCTCCCCGAAGGGAGCCCTGGTGTCCTGAGAAGTGGAGGATGGCGGTGGGGGGGCTCGGGGACCCGGAGAGGGGGGGGGATGCTCGACCGGATTAGAATAAACTCGGCCGCGACAGTATCTTTTCTAAATCTGTCTCCGTGTCTCCCTCCGAAATCCATCTCCTGGTCCGATCAAATCCCGCATCTCACACTCAATTCTCCTCCTCAATTTTAAAGCTTTACACTCATCTGCCCGAGCCTTACATCTCAGCCTCTAATTTCTCGTTATGCACCATCCCGACTCTTGCGTTCTTCTCAAGGATGTCTCTTCTTCTACCCCCCTTTATATCTAAAGCCCTTTCGCCTCTTTAAAACTTTTTCACTGACTGCCCGCACCTTGGAATGCCCTTCCCCTCAATACCCGACTAGCCACCGTCATCCACCTTTAAGATCCACCTTAAGACAGACTGCTTAAAGAGGCATATGAATACCACTGTGATAATACTGGACACATGATACATAAAGCTTGGCCCCCTGCAGATGCACTTACCAGAACTCCCTCTACTGTCTCGTACGTTCTCCCTATCTACCAATTAGATTGTAAGCTCCTCGGCAGGGACTCCTTTCCTTAAGGTTACTTATGTTCGAAGCACTTATTCTCGTGACCTTCTATTTATATCATTTGTTATTTATATGATTACCAGGTATATACTGTGAAGCGTTATAAATAAGACTACAAACATATACACAGAGTGCGTGTGTGTGTACCATATATTATTAATATAGAAATAGAAGAAAAAAGCGCCCAATCTAGTGCATTACTGTGCAAAAAATTATTTCATTCCAAAAAAGGCTCATAAAATGAACTCACAAACATAAAGGATAAAAAGCATTGTATGAGTAATACTCATGCTCCAAAGGATCTGGAAGCGCTGCTGCTCTGCTACTCTGCTCCGTGACTTCACCGCATCCAGTACAGCCCCGGTATCTTTGCCCAGCGGAAACTCAGGTTATAGGCTCTCACAGTATTCTTTCCCGGGAACACAATCAGATAGTTTAGGTTCCCACCGGGACAATGTGTGCGGCGGAACGAACAGATGACGTCATGCCGTGCACGGAGATGGCAGGCAGGAGAATGTCAAGCAGAACTCATAAATCAACGCCTGAAGGGGATCCACAGCACACTGGCCTATGCGTTTCAACAGCTCAACTGTTTTCCCTGATGAAAACAGTTGCTGTTGAAACGCATAGGGCCAGGTGTGCTGTGGTTTCTTTCAGCGTTGATTTATGAGTTCTGCCTGACATTCTCCTGCTTGCCATCTCCGTGCACGGCGTGACGTCATCTGTACGTTCCGCCGCACACATTGTCCCCGGTGGGAACCTAAACTATCTGGAGGTTGTGTTCCGGGGAAAGAATATGTGAGGAGCCTGATGACGTGAGGTTCCTGCTGGCATAGAGATCCAGGGCTGTACTGGATGCGGTGGAGTCACGGAGCAGAGTAGCAGAGCAGCAGCGCTTCCAGATCCTTTGGAGCATGAGTATTACTCATACAATGCTTTTTTATCCTTTATGTTTGTGAGTTCATTTTATGAGCCTTTTATTGGGAATTAAATAATTTTTTGCACAGTAATGCACTAGGATTGGGCGCTTTTTTCTTCTATTTTCTATGCAGGTGGAGAGGGAGGTCGTTGTGCCCTTTAAAGAAGCAGCCATTTTCCTGTCAGTGCTTTTCTGTTCCTTGTATTTTTTGGACTTCATTTGGACTCTTTGACAAAGTTTGTTATTGGGTCCACAGCACATCTTTTTATAACTATATATGCATTTGGTGAACGTATTGATTGCACAGTTAAATACTATTATTGTCATTTAGGTTTTTTATACATTTATATATTTTCTGATCATTTATTATTGTATTGGTATTATTGCTGTCACACTATACCCAAGCGCAGTCCTTTACTGTATATATATATATCTATATATATCTATATCTATATCTATATCTAAAATAAAAGGATCACTTGTGAGCACATTCACATGTCTTAGGCAGGTCTGCAACCCTGCCTTTCACCATTATCCTCAGCATATAGTTCTTCCACTGCAGCAAGGGATTCTGGGAAATGACATGCAAATGAGCACACAATGTGTCACCTTTTGTCTGAAAAACCATTGTTACATGGAGCCCATATAAGCTAATGCTCGCTGTTAACACAGCTTTAAAGCACAGCATGGGAATCAGATGCAAAGCCAGAGAAACCACTCACAGACATGTTTCAACCTTAATGGGTATCATCAGTGTGAGGTTGGTTGTACTGCTGGCTTTGCATTTTCAAGACTGTTGGGTTTACCATCACGTTTTAAGTTATGCTGGGTGAAAAAGGCAACAAGAAACCTCCACCGTATATGCAATACAGAACGGTATCGTCTATTCTTTTTTGATTATTAAATCTCGGCTAACACGGTACTGATACCTCTGCATATATATATATATATATTTATATATTAGCACACACAATCCCAGCAAGCTCAAACGCCCACACCCACCTAATCTTGACTACAGTATATGTAATGTCACATAGAGTGCCACTGGGCTGTGGCAATTGAATATAACAAACGACAGGGGGTGCCCAGTGCTACATCCAAATGACAAAACATACATGGTAATAATTACATGAAATAATGCTTCAGTACTAATAATAATAAAATATGTTTTTTTAGTTAGATATTTTGGTCAAAGCATCATAAGCTTGCACACCAAATCGTCAAGGTAAACCATAATAAGGGCAAGTCCTACACTACACTGCATACTGTTCCCTATACCTCTGTATGAGGGGGAAGAATCATAATAGATTCCTTACCTGCAGCAAGATAAGAAGATCCACCATTAAAAAGGGGGATGTGATGTGAGCTCTGGGGGAGGTGCCACAACCTCCATACAACTGATTCCAGTCAGAAATAAATTAGCACACACAATCCCAACATGCTCAAACGCCCACACCCACCTATATATATATAGCTTTATATTAGATGAATTCAATTACTTATGAAACCTTTTAAACTAACATACTGTACTTTAAAGTTGTTTGTGTATGTTTTATGTTTTTCCTTTTCTTCATAGGTGGCCCTGTGCAGAACCCTGATTGACCTTGCTTTAGAAGGACTCTCCTATTATCATACATATGACCGATTATTCCTTGGTATAAGTGTTGTCCTGGGTTTTGCTGGTTGGATTTCTTATATCACTCTAATCATTGTGAAAATGCATACTAATCTCATCCACACTACCTTGAAATCTAATAAGGTAAGAAAAATAATATTGCCATTTGTAACTACAAATGAGATACTTATCAAGTGTTGCATAGAGGAATCAAAGAACGTCTGAGTTTCGGGACAAATGTGTTGAAAAAAAATATTAACATGTACTATTAACCCTTTTAATAGAAGTGGCTTACAACATTTGTTGCCTTGCTTTAAAGCACTGAAAGAGTTTTAAAAAAATCAGTTATTTCTTAGCTAAAACGTGGCTCTTGTGTGGATTTGTGTGGATTTGTTATAAATAGTGTTTCCTTTCATCATCATATCCAAACTTCCTAGGATACAAATGTCTTCAATGTTAGAAACAATGTACAGTAATTGTGTCTGTAGGTACTAACAGACTTATTTTGTTTTCTTTCTAAAGCATATAGGGCAGTAAGGTGTCTAATGGGACCACTTAGTAAATATGGCCCACTGTGTATGTCTACTTTATTTAGCAAAGCGCACTGGCCACTACCATGTGTGTACTGCCAGTGCAATTCAGTGAAGGAAGGGGATATTGCCATTATTAAAAGTGAAATAACCGAAAAGCACAACTCATAATCGTTGAATAAAACACAATTGGTGCTTTTAACCAGTTGCTAACATTCTGCACTAAATTGAAAGCATCACAATGCAACTGTTGCTCATATGTCCTGCATAAAAAAGTTTACTTACAATAAATACAGTAGATAATTCATCTTTAATAGACAGGACAATGGGCCAAATTTCCCAAGCAATGCTATTCCATAAGACACATTCCGATGCCTGGAGGTATCCTTTGGATTTGTACATTTTGACAAATATCTTTAATACGCAGTACAGCTCATGCCAGTGAGAAGCCAGATGTTATGGTGTTATTCTGCAGTGTTCAAATCTGGTTGTTTTCTGTTGCAAAGATCATTACAGCAGTGAAACAGGACAGATGTAAGGCAGAAAACAGGGCTGTTTTTTTAAAGGGAAAACTTGCTTTCCTCCAGTCCCATGTGTACAGAAGACAGATTTCCCTGTTGTGCTTGTTTTACATCCGCTCAAATAATATGACATTCAAGTATTCAAAAATGCAAGTAACACTTGGACAGCTACATAATCACTCTAAAATGTATCGATTTAATATACTTGCATCAAATTTATAAAGCCAAGCAAGCACTTTTTAATATGCGTTTTGTGCACCTCTGTTAACCTGACTGACAGAAAAGTGCTGCTTCTCCTTTTCTAGGGTATCTTCTCTCCCCAAACACAGCCATTTCCCGTTTGTAAAGACTATGAAGTGAATGCATTGGTCAAACATCAAACAGTAATTGGACAGTTGATGGCATTGTTCTTTATTTAATTGGAATACAAATCCAGAATTTCTATTTTCTTCTTTAAAGCAGCAATCCTGCCTTCCTATTCTTTTCTTTTTCAAATCTTGATTTTTTTTTTAGAGAATTGGAGCCATGTTATTTATAACTCCAGTGACCCCACAGTTCCCGAGTTAGTTTTAGTTGCCGTTCCCCCCCCCCCCCTTCTCCCACTTAGGAGAATCAAAATTGCTGCCAAATCTCGAAGGACATTAGGAAACGGCAACATCACTGGGGTGCATGACGTTGCGGCTTCCTATTGGGTGAATGTTTCAATGTCCAGGAAGTAACACAGAAAACTAAACAGGTAAATAGCCAAGGAACTAGAAGGCCCGAAGCAAAAAATAGTGAGGTTTAGCTCCAGAGGACCTTACATTCATTAGGATTGCAGCTTTAATTGGAGAGAGTGGATTCAATACAACTTGAACTGTTGCCCTATGCTTGCATGTACAAGCGATTTGTCAACACGTTATCTTTCATCCTAATAGAGGGACATCACACTTATACCCCTACGGGGTTGAATCTATTACCTCATTCCCGGATCCCATATGTCGGCACCCCTGATGATTACTATTATTATATATAATTGTAGTTTTCCTGGAGACAAATTCTCTGTAGTCCTGTGTATACTTTGTAACCCTGGTTTAGAACTTTCAGTTCTAATTCATTAATTGGACATGGGAGAGAGAGAAAATCTGATTTGAGCATATAAACAAAGGAGAAAAAACAAAAAGGTACAGTATACACATACTCTTAATACCTCCCCAAATTGTAATAACTGTGATCGTCAAAAAGTATTCAAAAATATGTATTTTTTTTCAAAATCCTTAATTGAGCATATCATTCCATACCTTAAAATACTAAATAAAACCATAAATACTACTGATACCGGTCCCTACATACTATATATAATACATTTCTATCCAAAAATCGACCTCAATATACCAATCCATTATAAATTTGGGATAATTAATCATCTAATAATTATATATATATATATTATATAATATATATATAGATAAATATATAATATATATATATATATATATAGTATATATATATATTATATATATATATATACGATATCGGATGAGCAAATACAGAGGCAGCCTCCACGGGTAGTCAAAAAAGATTTGTATTTAGTGAGACATCATATTAGGATGTTTTTTCAAAAAAAAAAAAGCCCAATTGCAGGGTGAAACGCGTTAGAGGTGCAGGGGTATGCCTCCCCTCCTCTTTTTAACCATTTTTCAATAAAGGTTTTTGTATGCAGCACAGTCCGGCCTCAGAAACTTTCTTCCTGCATCGTGGTGCCCGCTGGTCTGCCTGTCCCCATCGGTATAGGTACCTGTTTTACAAGGTTGTATTCACATTTATTTTGGTTTTTAAATCACTTCACTTTATTTTATTTAATTCCTATATGAGCGCAGTTTTTTGTTACTTCATTCAAGGAACATAAAATCGAACAAATGCCCACTCACAAAGGTACAGCAATGAAAAGCATGTATGAGATTGGCTCTCATGTGCCAGCAACACGGTCCTCACAGTCCGGCTCGAGGCAATGGCGTCATCACGTGACCCTCCTTCATGTAGCCGGAAACGGAACGACTCCCACTCAGTGTTCGACAAGAGAAGTCATCGATGGCGGATGAAGTCATCATCGATGACGAAACGCGTAGGGCGTGGTTAGATTGCCGCCGCCATTTGTCTATGAACGTTGCCGCTATTAGACGTGAGAAATAAGCTCCTGTGTGTCTCACACGGCCCCGACATCAATACAGAGGATTTCCAAAGCATTGGTTTCCGGGGGGACTTCTCCTGTCGAACACTGAGTGGGAGTCGTTCCGTTTCCCTTTCCGGCTACACGAAGGAGGGTCACGTGACGACGCCATTGCCTCGAGCCGGACTGTTGCTGGCACATGAGAGCCAATCTCATACATGCTTTTCATTGCTGTACCTTTGTGAGTGGGCATTGTTCGATTTTATGTTCCTTGAATACAATTTTTATTATGTTAATGCACTAGGTGTGCGCCTGTTTTTTCTTTCTTTTTTTACATATATATATATATATAATCAAGAAAAACACTCACTCTACATTTGTCACGCCTGTATGCCCGCAGACCAAGCTAGACCCCAGTACTGAGGTGGGAACGGTATGGTACCACACACCCACATCAGTGGGAGCAAGCCCGGAGTGTGGTATAGCTTTGCTGGGCCTGTAGAAAGAGTTGTTAGTATATACTTGCAAATCTTGGGAGTGTCTGTGAGAATAGTCGTGTCCGTTAGCCAATGTTCAGGGGATCCAGAGAGTAGAGTCGTCAGTGAGCAAGCCAGGTCCTAGGAAGCCAGAGGTCAGCGAAGTCGTATGCGTTGCAGGGTTCAGGGGGTTACCTGAGAGCAGAGTAGTCCAGGGAGAGCAGGGGTCAAAGCCAGGGAAATCCAAAATAACACAGGAGCAGGTATTCACAGGAGCACAGCATAGGACAGGTAACACACAGGGAAACAGGAACTATGCAGAGCGAGGAAGAGGTGGACAGACAGGGATTATAAAGGGAGGTGCACCAATGGTAGATAGGGGAGGAGTAGAGAGAGAAGTGGGAGAAGCAAGAGATAGGTCAGGGAGAGAAGAGGAGGAGACAGAAGGGGCAGTCCTGGGAATGACCTGAACAGCTTGGGAGGCGGAGACAGGGAAATCCTGATAAGGAGAGTCTGTGCGCGCGGCCCCTGTAAGCACAGAGCAGGGAAAGGCAGCAGAAGGGGGACGGAGCCAAGCAGAGGGAAACGCGGGCGAGGACTGTGCCCGCGCGATGGCCAGTAAGGGGAGAGATGAGCATGCACGCACGTCCCCCATGGGCAGAGGTGGCACGCGCACCGGACGCGTCACAAGTCACGCGGAATGCCGCGTTGCGGGCACCACAGGCGGAGGAGGCAACGGGACGGCTGGCACCACAGGGGAAGGTAAGGGAGCTACCGCGGGGGAGAGGGAGCAGGGAGGATTATGGCAGGGACTGTGGGAACGCGTGGGTACGCGAGACCTGTGGGGAACGCGACTGCGGCAAGGGGGAAGAGGTAGATGGTGAAGGAGAGGAGTGAGAAGGGGCAGGAAGGATAACGGGAGATGGGAGAGAGGGAGAGGAAGAGGAAGGAATCTCCGGAGTCATCACAACATTATTGCTTAACCTAATACAGCTAAACCCCGTTATAACGCGGGTCTCGGGGTCCACCCCGAGACCACCGCGTTACTAACGGGGTCGCGAGAAAAAAAAATGGCCGCCGCGCTTTAGCGCATATTCATCCCGCGGGACAGGAGATGGGAGCGGGCATGTCCCTCCGCTCCCCGCTTCCCCCTGTCACCGCGGGACAGGCCGCGGGGCAGGAGATAGCGGGATGTCCCTCCTGTCCCCCGCTTCCCCCTGTCACCGCGTGGACAGGCCGCGGGCAGGAATGGGAGCGGGGGATTCCCTCCTGTCCCCGCTTCCCCCTGTCACCGCGGGACAGGCCGCGGGGCAGGAGATGGGAGCGGGGATGTCCCTCCTGTCCCCGCTTCCCCCTGTCACCGCGGGACAGGCCGCGAGGCAGGAGATGGGAGCGGGGATGTCCCTCAGGTCGCCGCTTACCTCAGATCCCGCTGCCTGCACGGAGGTGGTAGCGGGGGGTTTCTTCTCCCCACCGCTGTCCCTGGCGCTCCCGCTGCCTGCGCGGGAGGAGGGGGGGGAGCGGGTGGTGGTGCTGGTCGCGGCCTTTCCTCTGCTCCGACCCCACCCCCCGTCTGTGTAGAGTGAGAGAGTGTGTGTGTGTATGTATATATGGGAGAGAAAGTGTGTGTGTGTATATGGGTGTGTGTATGTGGGTGTGAGTGTGTGTAAGTGTCTGAGTGTGTGTGTAAGTGTGTGTAAGTGTGTGTAAGTGTGTGTAAGTGTGTGTGAGTGTCTGTGAGTGTCTAAGTGTATGTAAGTGTGTGTAAGTGTGTGTAAGTGTGAGCAATGAGGAGTGTGTGTGCAGTGTACAGTGTGTGTGCAGTGTGTCAGTGTGTGCAGTGTGAGCAATGAGCAGTGTGTGTGCAGTGTG
>WSYH01011730.1:0-20254 GCA_036426205.1 Ascaphus truei
AGCAAGTATATAATAAATGTAGAATGGCAATTAATAAATGTCTTGATGGGATATGATTTTGATGTTACTTTTGATGTAAATGATTTAGCATTACAGCTAAAAGAACATGCAACACATTTCGCACAAGTGAAAAAAACTTTCAAATTCCCTACTTGTTTCTGTCTATGCTGATTGAATGGACAGCTTGGGGCCAATTTAGATTTTAAATTATTTGCCTTAGAGAAAATAATGTTTGGCCTTTTTGGGAGAATCTCTGCAAGAACATCATCTTTTAACAGGATTGGCCAATATTTGTTTATGATTTGTCTTATTTTAGGCGCCATCTCATTATATTGAGTAATAAATGATACTTGATGATTACACCTATTTGTTGTGTCTTTTTTCTTATATTTAAGCAGTGTGTCTCTTTCAATGTCATTGACTTGTTTAAGGGCCTCATCCAAAAGGCTCTCAGAGTATTTTCTCTCTATGAATTTACTTTTTAAATCTTTGGCCTGAGCTTTAAAAATTTCCTTATCAGAACAATTGCGTTTAAGACGCACTAGTTGACCCTTCAGAATATTTCTTAGCCACTAAGGGTTATGCTGACTATCAGCACGTAAATAATTGTTAGCTTGTACTGGCTTGAAGAATGTTTTCGTTTGAAGTGTGTTGTGACTAACATAAATGTGAAGATCTAAAAAATCTATGTGCTCGGTGCTGTGACTACAAGTGAACTTAAGATTTCTATCATTATTATTCAAATAAGTGCAAAAAACATCCAAAGATGCCTGACTGCCTGACCACACAAACACCACGTCATCAATGTAGCACCGCCAGAGCACCAAGTTTGCCTCTAGAGGACAATTGTTCCAGATATAATCCTCCTCCCAACTGTCCATAAATAAATTAGCATAACTAGGGGCAAACCTGGTTCCCATAGCGGTGCCACATTTTTGAATAAAATAATGTGAATTGAATTTGAAATAATTGTGCGTTAAAATAAACCAAATGCTATCCACCAAAAAATTCCTTCTACCCAAAGTAAAGTCAATTTTAACCTCCAATGTACGTGACACAGCTTGGCAGCCTAGTTTGTGATTAATAACAGTATACAAAGATGTTACATCAGAAGTAGCCAATATGTACCCAGGCTGCCATTTAAGATCTTTTAACATTTGTAATATGTGAATAGTGTCTCGCAAATAAGATTTAACACCTGTGACAATTGGTTGGAGGTGGTAATCAATAAATTGAGATAGATTTGAGAATAGTGAAGATATGCCAGAAATAATAGGTCTTCCAGGTGGGTAAGTAAGGTGCTTGTGAATTTTAGGTATAAAATAAAATAAGGGAGTGCGTGGAAACTGAATATACAAAAAATCAAACTCTTCTTGAGTAATGACTCCATTGTTCAAGCCAGAGGTCAGCAATTCCCCCAGTTCAACTTTGAAATCCTCCAAAGGGTCATTGACAAGGGGGAGGTATGTGGTGGTATCATCTAATAATCTCATTGCCTCCTGCATATAATAGGATTTATCCATCACCACTATACCTCCTCCTTTGTCAGCTGATTTAATGACAATCGAGTCATTATTTTCCAAATTTTGAAGAGCCTCTTTTTCTTGAATATTAAAATTGTCGCGTCTGATTTTGAAAGTACGGCTTGATTTTTCTAGGTCCATATTGACCATCTCCACAAAAGAGCTGACCAAATGCCCCTGTGCAAACTTGGGGTAAAATGTTGATTTCTTTTTAAAGCTCTTCTGTGGAGAGATGTCTATGCTGCTCACCTCTCCGATCAAATTTGTTTGGTTGGATATTGCATCTCTTGCAAAATATTTCTTAAGAGCTAGCTTACGAGCAAATTTCTGCACATCTATAAACAGGTTAAAACTATTTGGCCCACATACAGGGGCAAATGTTAGACCCTTACTTAATACCTTTTTCTCAATGGTAGTGAGTGCATACTGACTGATGTTAAATATGTTAGAATATTCAGTTTTCTTTTTTATTCGATTTCTACTAGCACCTCCTCTCCATCCTCTGACCCTGTCTTTCTTTTCTTGTAGTTTGGAGGTGGCCGGGATTCTAGTTGAGGTTTCACAATTTCCACTTCTGGGAAAATGTGTTCCCTCTCCTTCCTCCATTCTAAAAAAGAAAAGTTGGTTTTTGTGGCCGGGGTGGGGTGTATAGGAAATGCTTTCTGCATCGCTTTCAGACCCTATATCAGACAACAATGTATATCTGTTACTAGTGGCAACAGGTGCTGATTGAGGCATTACCAATGCATCATAACGTTCTTTTGCTCTCTTTTGTTGTAAATAGAGAGTTTTATCGTGCATTGGTAATTTTGCAGGTATAATGGATGTTGGAAGCAAAATTTGGCTACTTGATTTGTTTTGATCATTCCTCTTTTCTTTTTGTATAGTTTTACTCCTATTACTATTTTGTTCCCTTGTACCTTTTGATCTAACATCTTTTTGTGATTCCACTTTATTACTTTGACTATCTTTAGTTTTTTTGACCCAGTTTCTTTGACATCCTGTATCGTAATCCTGTTTATCTCTAAAGAACTTTGTTTGCTTTGTTTGAACTATTTCTAGTTCTGCTTGATCCAACCTTGATCCAATGTGTTGCATGTTCTTTTAGCTGTAATGCTAAATCATTTACATCAAAAGTAACATCAAAATCATATCCCATCAAGACATTTATTTTTTTGTTTCAAATTTTTTATTGTTTTTCACAAGATACACAACATATAATGAACTTAGTTGTACATATACTGGAGGAACAATGACAGTTATAGAGGTTACAATAGGCATCCGTAATTCGCTATCTTTGTTTAAATAAAATGCTTGCCTAGCTGTGTTAATTACTGCGTTCTCATTTGTTCCCACAGTAGGGGTTCTGACGGGGAAGCAGCCGCTTACTCGTGTGCATCTCTTAGTGTCAGGAAAGAGAAGAAAAAAGATGAGAAAAAGAGAAAGTAGGGGAGAGAGAGGGAGGTAGGGGGGAGCTGGGGGGGCAGGGAGGGCCAGCCCAACTATTTGACTTTTCAAGTTACTTCCTTGGGAGCCTGTCACACACCCGGCCATATTTCCCATGTTTTATGGAACTTGTCCATTTTTTGGGCTAGTTTTGCTGTGAGAAGTTCCATCGTCTTTATTTCACGGAGTCTTCGTAACACTGTCTGTTTAGAAGGGGCATTTACTTTTTTCCAGGCAGCTGCCACACAGCAGCGGGCCGCCGTGAGTACATGTATTACCATCCTGCTTTCTGCAGTTTCTAGATCGTCAATTGGTTTAGCCAGCATCATGGTCAGTGGATCCACCTCAATCTCCACCCCCAGGTACTCTCGGATCAGCGTTTTGATCATGACCCAGAATACCTGAATCTTTGGACAATTCCACCAGATTTGAGCTATGTCTCCTCTGTGCCCGCATCCCCTCCAACACAAATTTGGGGTCCCGGGGAAGATCTGGCTCAACCTATTCGGGGTTAAGTACCAATGAAATAAGATTTTATAAATGTTCTCTTTGGTGGTGGTGCATATTGATGTTTTTGAAGCTGCCTCCCAGATATCCTCCCAGTCTTCCCTATAAATCTCTATATTTAGATCTTCCGCCCATTTGAGCATATAATTGTGTTGGGAACAACCTGCTGACCTTGCCAGGCCCACATACACCTCCGAGATCAACCCTTTGCAGTAATACACTTTCCTACATAGACGCTCGAAATTTGTTAACGGTTGGAATGCCAATTCTTTGGAAACTGTTTTCAGGTAGTGCCTGATCTGTAGGAAGCCAAATATTGGCAGGTTTACTGTTTGGTATTTTTTCTCCAGTTCCTGAATTGATAGGATCTTACCTTTTCCTATAAAGTCCTCTGCTACCATCATCTTTAACTTTTTTAATTCACTGAGTCTCTGTGGGAGCCAGCCTGGGGGGAACTCCAGATTATTGAATATGGATGTTAATAGTGTGGGTTGAGCCATCAGACCATATTTCTCTCTATTTTTAGTCCATATTGTCCATGTACATTTCATTGCTCTTAGTTTTAATACTTCCGAGAAGGTCTCTCTACCCCTCTCAGTCCACAGGGTGGCCGGGAGCGAGAGAGGTCTCATGTAGGTAGACTCTATCCCAATCCAACAGCTCGTAGTTGGGTCGTTGGCCTTAGACATAGATGCTGGGATAGCTGTTCCCTCCAGAAACTCATTGAACATATCAAGAAGGTATGGAGCCAGGATTATTGAATTTTTTTTAATATTGATTGGAGAACCCATCTGGGCCTAGCGTTTTGCTTGGTTTTAGTTGGGAGATGGCGTCTAAAAGCTCTTCCTGCGAGATTTCTATATTTAGCTCTGAAAGATTACTTTCTGAGAGGTTCGGAAGTTTGCATGATTCTAAATATTTGGCTATAGCTTCCTCGTTTGAGGATCTGTTTTTTGGAAAGTTTAGGTTATATAATTTGGAGTAGAAGTCTGAGAATTCGGCTGCTATCTGCTTCTCGCAATACGTTTTGGTGCCTGCCCTCGTTTGTATAACTGATACTTGGGATTTGGTTCTCAGACCTCTTAACTTGGATGCTAATAACCGGTCGGCCTTATTCCCTTTGTCGTAATATTTTTGCTTGGTCCACCGCAACGCTCTCTCCACTTCATCTATTTGTGTCTGTTTGAATTCAGATCTGGCTTTATCTAGTATTTTGAGTGATTTTTTTGAGGGATTAGTTTTATGCTTTTGTTCCAAGAGTTGGACTTTCTCCGCTAATTCGTTGTACAGTTTCTGTTTTATTTTTTTCTTGTGTGAGGCTATGGAGATGATATTCCCTCTAATTGTGGCCTTATGGGCTTCCCATAGCATCGCTAATGACTCTACGGAGCCCTTGTTCAGTGCAAAGTATTCTCTGAGTTTTTGCTTAATTTCTATCTCTACATCTATTTGGTTTAACAGAGAATCATTCAATTTCCAGTTGTATTGACTATTTTTGTAGAAGGGGAGAGAGAGTGTCAGTGATACCAGAGCATGGTCCGACCAGGATATTGATCCTATATCTGACTGAGAGGTTGCCTGGAAGATATCTTTGGTACCCAGAAAATAGTCAATCCTTGAATAGGTCTGGTGCGGGGGGGGGGGGGGGGAGAAGTAAGAGTAGTCCCTCTGGCCCTGATGCTGTGCCCGCCAAATGTCTGTCAGCGAAAACTCTTTCAGTATATTTCGGAACTCTCTGGCATTTTTTTCCGTGGAACGGGGGTGGGGAGTTCCAAGTGGACTCGTCCTGTCCTGTCATGGTCAGGGTCTGCTAGCATGTTTAGGTCCCCTGCTAGCAACAGTGTAGTTCTAGGCTGGGGAGGTAAACTGTCACAAAGGTCTCTCAGGAAACCGGCCTGGCCTTCGTTTGGGGCATATATATTGACCAGGGTAATATCTACACCTGATAAGGTGCCCTGCAAAATAAGGAATCTGCCCTCTGGGTCAGCGGTCTCCTTTTTTAGTGAGAATTTAACATTTTGTTTGAATAAGATGGCCACTCCTCTTTTTTTGGTGGAACAAGATGCATAATAAGTCTGGGGGTGAGATCTCTGAAAAGTGTTGGGGGTGATGTCGTGTTAAAGTGAGTTTCCTGTAAAAACAGAATATCTCCTTTGGTTTTTTTAGCTCCTGTAGAGCGAGCTTTCTTTTAATTACCGAATTTAATCCTCTGACATTTAGAGATACTAATTTGAGTGTTGTATTAAGGGCCATAGTTACCTGAATGGTGTCTCAGGGAGTCTGTCTTTCCCTCCACTTTCCCAAGGTGGTGGGAGTCTCTGCAGTCATACCTTGTCTTGCTGTCTGAGTGGTGCTTTTGCGGGGTCTTGGCTTCCGGAGGCCCTGTTCGTCTGCGCCTGTGTTTGTCCCTGTTGGGTATGTGTGGACAAGAGGACAAGTTAATGCTTATTTTTGTTTTAGACTTTTTTGCAAACAATATCTGGTGTTTGCGGGAGTTGGTTCTGTGAGAACTTCTTGTTTTCCCTTTGTGGACGGGGGTGGTTGTGGGGACATGGGGGGGCTGGGGGAAGGGTGAGAAGAAGAGAAGGTGAGAGAAAGATGGAAAAAGAGAAGAAAGTGGGCTGTCCGAGAGCCCAGTTTTGGGGACCATCATCTCCCTAAGGATGAGGGTAGTGGGCATATTGCCTCTGGGAGACTTCCCCGAGTACCGCTTCCTGAAAGCCGTCAGGGAGGTCGGAGAGCCCTCCTACAAAGGACAGTGAACCCAATCATATTAAATGACACAAAACTTATTTAACCATATAACTTTGGGGTTTAACATTTTGAGTTTCCTATCTAATTTCCCTATATAATCTTACTTAGATAACATATGGACCTCTGTTAGGCAGATAGGATGGGGTGTTTATCTGTGGGGGGGGGGGGGGGGGGAGGGGGGAGGGAGGGGGGGATGGGGGAGGGTCTATCTGGCTATTACCACATTGGTTAACGTTCAACAACCTTTAAACTCTATGATGAAACACCAGGGCCTCTTCTGGGATCCCCCACTTAGAGGTATCACAATTCCACATCCTGGCATTATAGAGACTCTTTGACTTTGTTAGTCATTCATTGATTGTGGCGCTAGATGGCGCTGTTCTACTATTTTCAGCTAAATCTCTATATACAGAGTGTCTGTTACATTGATTGGACCTGCCATATCCTTAAGGGTGCATAAAACTTTTGGGAGGTATTCTAACTGTTTTGAATAAACTTGTGGAGATATAGATCACTTTGGAGAGACACTTACAGCTCCTAGCTAATATCTGTTACATGCAAGATAACATTTTTTACAACCTGAGTCCACAAGTGTCATTCTTTTGGTCTTGCCTTTACTCTCCATTTGTCTCGGCTGAGTCCACCGCGGTAGTATCCTCAGGCTCAACCGTAAGCTCACCGCTTGCGGAACTAGCCCCACTCGAATAAAACGTGTCGGCAGTGTAATATGTCTGGGGATAAAATCTCTGAAAAGTGTTGGGGGGTGATGTCGTGTTAAAGTGAGTTTCCTGTAAAAACAGTATATCTCCTTTCATTTTTTTTTTAGCTCCTGTAGAGCAAGCTTTCTTTTAATTACCGAATTTAATCCTCTGAAATTTAGAGATACTAATTTGAGTGTTGTGTTATGGGCCATTGTTACCTGTATGGTGTCTCAGGAAGTCTGTCTTTCCCTCCACTTTTCTAAGGTGGTGGGAGTCTCTGCAGTCATACCTTGTCATGTTGTCTGAGTGTTGTTTTTGCGGGGTCTTGGCTTCTGGAGGTCCTGTTCGTCTGCACCTGTGTTTGTCCCTGCTGGGTATGTATGGACAAGAGGACAAATTTATGCTTATTTTTGTCTTAGACTTTTTTGCAAGCAATATCTGGTGTTTGCGGGAGATGGTTCTGTGAGAACTTCTTGTTTTCCCTTTGTGAGCGGGGGTGGTTGTGGGGACATGGAGGGGCTGGGGGAAAGGGTGAAGAGAAGAGAAGGTGAGAGAAAGATGGAAAAAGAGAAGAAAGTGGGCTGTCCGAAAGCCCAGTTTTGGGGACCCTCATCTCCCTAAGGACGAGGGTAGTGTCCCTCCCCCCGTGCTCCATCGGTGATTCCGCAGCCCCTGCCGGTGTCGAGACTCCATCACGTTGCTCCGTGCTCTCGTCTTGAGGTTCTTCTCCTTGGTCCGGGCGGCAGAAGGTAGCAGACGCCGAAGCTCTGAGGGAAGGCGCCCTCGTCGCGCGGCAGGTAAGGGTAGACTCGCCGGGGAGGGTAGACAGAGGGGCCGCATCTTCCATACGTCCAGGGGGGCGGGGGGCAAAGGAGGGCGCAGTCATGCAGCCTCCGCAGGACAGGGACAATTTCTGAGTCGCGCCTCTCACTCCTCTCCCGCCTGGTTTCGCTGAGCGGCAATTCTCTGGGAGGCCCGTGGCGCCCCCTCTCTGTTGGTCTTTGGTTCTGATCTTCATCCGCATCTTCAGGGGCAGATCCTCCGCTTGCGTGCGGGATACCCAGGCCCCTCATGAATCTCGGCACCTCTTCCCGGGTAAGATAGGGTGTGGAATTTACCCCCCCCGCCTGCACAACGATTTTAAATGGGAATCCCCAGCGGTATTTTATCTTGTTGTCTCGCAGTTTCTGTGTGAGGGGTTTTAACTCTTTTCTCCTCTCCACAGTGGCCCTCGAGAGATCACTGTAAATTTCAATGTGTGTATTGCGGAATTGTAGGGCTCCTTTCTCTCTACTAGCCGTTAGTATTCTCTCCTTCGTGGAGTAATAGTGGAACCTGATCAGGACGTCCCTGGCCCTCCTGGGGTCCGTTGACTTGGGGCCCGGGGCTCTGTGGGCTCTATCCATCTCCATTTTATCAGGGGGTAAGTCTGGTACTAGGTGGACAAATAGATCTGTCAGGTATGTGCGTAACTGGTCAGTCTCAACCGATTCTGGGACATACCAGAGCCTTAGGTTCTGCCTCCGATCACGGTTTTCCTGGTCCTTGGCACTTTCCTTGAGCCCCCTTATTTCCCAATGCAGGCGATTGATTTCTTCCTCCGCGGAGGATTGGGCCTGTTCTAGGGCTTCCACCTTATGATTCAGGGTGTCCGTTTTGGCCGCTAGTAGGTTCATATCAGTCCTTAAGGTATTAAGCGCTTTGGCCAGATCTTCTTGGAACTCTTTCCTCATTCTAGAGAAGAGGTTTTCCAAGTACTCTTTGTTTATATCAATGTTTGCCATTTCTTGTTCTTGTGTTCCGCTCGGGCCTTCCCGCGTGCTGGTCAGGCCGCCATCTTGAGAGACCTCACAGCTCCCTGCGGTCCGCTGATTCGGGGTAAAGTAGCTCGAAACGGATTGTTGGGCTGCTTTTTTGCTTTTGCTGCTCATGCTATATACTTTCCCCTGGCTGTTTATATTGTTTCTGGGGGTGCGATCGCTCGATTGGGGCTATTTAGCTCATTTATTCAGTGGAGGGCTCCGGAGATCTCTCCTCAAGCTTCCATCCGCGGTGACGTCACCGGAAGTCTCCCGGGCACAGAGCTTTTAATGGCGTCTGACTCCCTTTATTCCGATGTTCCTGATCTAGAACCCCCAAATCTCACTCGTGAGGCAAAGTCACACAAATCAGGCCCTGGTCTGGTTCTCAATCGTGTATAACCAGGAGAGTCTCACCCGGTCCTGGTTTGCTCACACGAATAAATGTTTCCTATAGGGGGATTGTTCCGAATCTGCATGGGAACGAATACTGCAAAACTAGGACTGGCAATTAGGAACCCTTCATCAGCAGCAGATGGGAGGGGTCCTCACGGTAATTCAACTCCCTGAGTGCCTGGATGAGTTGTGAGACTTGGGCTGGTATATGCTGTCTGTACAGAATGTTTATATGGCAGAGTAGACCAGCTTGGCTCCCAGCCAACATATAAAAGCTCATTTTCGGGAGATATGGTGAGAAATGAGTAGAACTGCCATTAACGTACATTGGGAAAAGGTCAATGTTTTCAGGGGGACAATAGGAATGTTACATCTGACAGGTAGGGATGAAGGAGCCCCCCTAATAACTACAGAAAGGTCTAAATACAGCTGGGGAGCAGCTTTTTTGGGGGGGGCGGGGGCTCGTAAGGCTGCAGACACGGGAACTCCAGTCGAATCTGTAGTTCTGGACCCCGGGACATCTGTCAGTGGCCCTGCTCACAGCGTCCGAGAGGCCCACCCCGGGGAATCTGTCAGTGGCCCTGCTCACAGCGTCCGAGAGGCCCATCCCGGGGAATCTGTCAGTGGCCCTGCTCGCAGCGTCCGAGAGGCCCACCCCGGGGAATCTGTCAGTGGCCCTGCTCGCAGCGTCCGAGAGGCCCACCCCGGGGAATCTGTCAGTGGCCCTGCTCGCAGCGTCCGAGAGGCCCGTCCCGGGGAATCTGTCAGTGGCCCTGCTCGCAGCGTCCGAGAGGCCCACCCCGGGGAATCTGTCAGTGGCCCTGCTCGCAGCGTCCGAGAGGCCCACCCCGGGGAATGTGTCAGTGGCCCTGCTCGCAGCGTCCGAGAGGCCCACCCCGGGGAATCTGTCAGTGGCCCTGCTCGCAGCGTCCGAGAGGCCCGTCCCGAACAGGCTCAAGACTTTACAGTATCACCCAGATCTTGTATTTGGCTTCTTAGATTTAAATCTGGCCCTTTTATTTTTTTAATAGAGATTAATAGAGAGAGGTGTTTCATCATGCTGGGTGCCGCTCTCCCTCACTGCACCCGGGGTGTGTACTAGGTGGACAAATAGATCTGTCAGGTATGTGCGTAACTGGTCAGTTTCAACCGATTCTGGGACATACCTTAGCCTTAGGTTCTGCCTCCGATCACGGTTTTCCTGGTCCTTGGCACTTTCCTTGAGCCCCCTTATTTCCCAATGCAGGCGATTGATTTCTTCCTCCGCGGAGGATTGGGCCTGTTCTAGGGCTTCCACCTTATGATTCAGGGTATCCGTTTTGGCCGCTAGTAGGTTCATATCAGTCTTTAAGGTATTAACCGCTTTGGCCAAATCTTCTTGGAACTCTTTCCTCATTCTAGAGAAGAGGTTTTCCAAGTACTCTTTGTTTATGTCAATGTTTGCCATTTCTTGTGTTCCGCTCGGGCCTTCCCGCATGCTGGTCAGGCTGCCATCTTGAGAGATCTCACAGCTCCCTGCGGTCCGCTGATTCGGGGTAAAATAGCTCGAAACGGATTGTTGGGCTGCTTTTTTGCTTTTGCTGCTCATGCTATATGCTTTCCCCTGACTGTTTATGTTGTTTCTGGGGGTGCGATCGCTCGATTGGGGCTATTTAGCTCGTTTATTCAGTGGAGGGCTCCGGAGCTCTCTCCTCAAGCTTCCATCCGTGGTGACGTCACCGGAAGTCCCCCCATCAAGACATTTATTAATTGCCATTCTACATTTATTATATACTTGCTTCAATGCCCGTGTGGCTTGCAGTATATTGGCAGAACAGGGAGAACCTTTCAAAGGAGAATTTATGAGCACATCTAGTACAACATCAAAAAGGGATTGGTCAATCACAGTGTGTCTCACCATTTTCTCATGTGTCATAATCAGAATCCTAAAGGCTTGTTATGTCAAGCTATAGAGGTTGTTCAGGCCAATTGGAGAGGTGGTAACAGACTTCAACAGGCCAGTATGCGTGAAGCATACTGGATCTATGAACTGAAAACACTCTCTCCAAGAGGCCTGAACATAGACTTTGAATTGAAGGCTTTTTTATAGTATAGTAATGTTTTTACCTAGTAGTATTTTATCCATATTTGAATAGTCTCATTATTAGAATAAGTGTTTTTTTGTTAACTGTTTATTGTCTTGTGTTGTATTGTAGTTGTCTGTTTAGCAAGGCATGTTATTGTGATGTCAGTACTGTGGTAACATCTGTGCTTACTTTTCAATTGTATAATTAACCAATTGGGATCGCAGTGTGGGTGTATATATTCCACTCAGTATTAGTGTCATTACAAACCCCTGAGGAAGTACGCGCAGGCGCATGAAACGCGTAGGGAAGTTCTTTTAGAGCTGTCTGTTGGTGAAAGAAGACGTGCAGTTGATCCAGGCTTAAATTTGGGGAGGAAAAAAAACTCTGTTCCAGGAAGTCCTGCCTTCCAGTCACGTGACATCTGCCTGGAGGTCCCGCCCCATAGTGACGCGGCATCCATACGAGGCAGGGGAATCACAGGAAGGTGCTCCGGTCACCACTGCAGTGGATGAGCAGCACGCCGTTTATCTCCATTGCCTGTTACAAATTGACATCTTGTGAGTAGGGTCCCAATTTTACAATATCTGGACCTGGCGATTTTCTAGTCTTCTGGAACCCTTCATTTATGTTGTTTTAATAAATTAGCTTTTTATCACTATTAGCCTTGCTATTGTTTGTCTAGTTTGTCTGTCTTGTTTTGTTTTGTCATTAGTGTTTTGGGTCCTTTTGTCAGTTATATTAGTTTGACATACTGCACCATAATTTTGTTTGTTTTTTCTCCACATAACCCTTCATGCATGGTGGGAGCTGCACAGCAATTCTTCCATCGTCTTTGCAACAGAGGACTTTGTTGGGACTTTAATGATATCGGTTTGGACTTTCTATATACTACTGAATTTGTAAGGCGCCGGTTTTCTTTTTCTTTACTGGTTCTAAGTGTCTGATTGTGCAATCAGCACTCACCTGGCGGCCTAATTTCACCTAGACTAGGGTTTAATATTTATTTCACTATTTATAGCGCTGTTTTCACACTGTCTTTTTCTTTTTTGTAATTTCTACTACTGACGTAATGTAAGGGACAAAAAGTATTTTTTGCCGAGTTTTCAAAAGAGAAATATTGTAATTTCCTGAAACCACCAGCATCATTTTAAACAATGTGCACATTTTCTCTCTCAGAATTGTTTTGCAACAGGAAGTGGTTACAGTATATGTTGTCAAGACAGCACAACACCAAAAATCAAATTACTTCTCCATGCCTTGATTACAGGGGCCCTTCTGCTTACAAAACGACAATACAGAACTTGTACAATCACTTGGGAGAAAAGTGCCCACAGCTTTCCTAGCTACTTAACACAAACAAAGATTGGGTAGTCAGCCAGGTTGCTCTGCTGCCATACCCTCGGCCTGAACTGCTATCTGTCAACTGGTGTAGGCCACTTGGTTGAAAGCACACCGAAAATCTGGATGGTTACTTGCACACCGGCTGCCGAAGCCAGGGATGAAACCACCGTCCCTCATAACCACCAAACTAGAGGTACACTCCATCTCCACACAAGCAGCTAACTCTGGCAGGGTCCTTTCCCCCATACAACATCTTCCTGCTAAGCTACAACAAAGTATTACATATACACTACTGATTTTCTTTCTCTTTTTTATTGTTCGTTTCAATTTTTCTTCCTTTTTTAAAAATGTTTTATTACTGGTGTTTTTTTGTAAAAAAAAAAAAATGATTGTCTTTTTAATTTTGACGCAGCATAGAAAACTCAGCGTGAATACAAAACACCACCAACAACAATGGGGAGGGAGGGAGGGTGGGCTATTTGTCAGCCCACGCAGGATAAAACGGTAGAACCACACCTTTGCCCAGCCTTTTTAACCTCCTATCCACCTAGGCAATTGGCAATCTACAGTAGTTAGTGGGGATTTCGAAGGTAGTTAGCCTATTTATATACAGCTATTATTATAGGCCACTATAATATTCCTGCCCTATAGTAACAGGAGGATCTATATGGTAATATTAGTCAATTACATACAGTAGCTTAGAAGGGATTTACCCTGACACTCTGATCTTACAGTATTTTTGATTAGTATGCCTATACACTATTAGCCCATAGGCAACTCCATATCCCTATATAGTTGACATTAGGTTATATGTGCTATCCAGATGTAGCCATGCCACCTTTGGCTACTAATCTGCCGTACTCCTGGCAGTAAGCCCTGGTAGAATCCGGCTGCCAGTAGTCAACATGGGATTTCCACCCTCCTTGGTGCTGCACTTGAATGACAGTGGGTAGCTCTTATTCCTATGCTGGGAAGGTACTTATCTTGAGGGCCATCATAAAGGATATAGTCAGGACCGCTTACAGGGAAGCTATGATGCGGTGAGAACCCGCTGGACCAACGTCAAGTTAGGTTACCATCATGTTAAGTGACAACTGAGCTTTGTGGTTTTCACCCACGGAGATCTTAAAGCAACAATCCCCCCCCCAGAACCCTGTACGAGTTTAACTCATATACTGTTCGTGAAGGGAGAATCTACACTGTTCCACAAATCTATTTCAATATTTCACCAGATAACAGGCAGGGCACCTTCACCAGAATTCCCAGTGAGACATTTGGTCATGGCCGTTTCGCTGCGACCAAATGACCGGCGCTGCTTTGCAGGGACTCCCCCGCTGCAGCCGATCCGCCACTGGAATCCCCCCCGTTGGCTGCTTCTAAGGTAATTTGTATTAGTTTAGGGTAGGGGTTAATTTAAGGGGTTTTAGTGCTTAGGGTAGGGGGTTAATTTAGGTAAGGGCGTAGGGTAAGGGGTCTCATGGTAACAGTTCAGGGTAAGGGGTTTTAGGTTAAGGCACTTACAGTACCTTAGCAGTGAAGAGGCCGGCGGCGGAAGCTTTCGGCAGTGTGGTGAGTCGCGGCGAAGCGCCGGCGGCCATTTGGTCATAGAAAAATGGCTGTTACCAAATGTCGTAGACCGGGAGGAAGACTCGGCACTACTTGACACGTTAAACAATTTATTTGCATCTCCTTACAATGTATACATATCTCTCTTTCCAAGTCCTGGGTTTAACTCCCTCTGCAACTGACTATTCAACTCCATTCAAGATCCAACTGTCCTCCCCAGAACCTCATGCTGGCAGCTCCTCCGTAGGTTACGTAAACAGCAGCTCAGCTCTTCCTAGCTTTAGGCGAGGGGCCTCCATGACCGAGGGCCAGGCGCCACCTCTCCGTTGTGCTCCCTGTCTCCACTGGCTGCTTTCCTCCCCGCCGGCATGAGGGGGAGTGACAGCTTTGGAGCCAGGGGAGGAGCTACTGGCTATTTAAAGCCCAGCTGGTGGGGAGCGAGGTCTGTTTGCTTCCCACCTCCAATTTCCCACCTCCAATTTCCCACCCACCCGTCCCTTGTTGGTGATAATCGTGCTTGAACAATCATAACGCTGAAACTTATTTATTGTTCACAATTACCCAGTTTGCCTGTTGTATATTGCACATGAATATTGACGTTTATCATTGTTCTGTGACAGTGCGAAGTCATTATACTTTTTCAAGAAAGAGGGAAGGACTGAAGTTCCTAAGAGGAGGAATCGTTTGACCGGTTGCCTCTGTCGCGGCGGCATTTGGGGGGTAGGTGTTTGTCCTTGCCAGACTGGGAGCTGAGCTGTTGAAGCCCGGGGAGAGTGGCGAGTGGGCGGGGTCATTTGGACATGACTTCCGGTAGCTCACTCGCAACAATGGCTGGGTCACGTGCGGAAGGGTCACAAAATCAGCAGTTCAAGGACCGTCTGACCGCCCCCCCCCCCTTTAAATGAGCACTCTGGCAGGCAGTGGCATTTACTTTATTTAATTAGATAAAATAGCCGCGGCCTCTATACTTCCAGATCTGGTCTCTGTCATTATTTGTATGTGCTATGTGGGTACTGGGCAAGGAGGTTAGGGGACCTCCCTCGCAGCCTCCCTGGTCATGCAGTCGGCCTGATCTAGGGCATCACATGTGTATCTTGCCACCTGAGCATGTCCTGCTCTCTAAAATTTTTTATTTTATAACGTTAAAAAAAACTTGATTTTCTTAATCTTCACTTTCTGAGGTTACCGTGGTAACTTTGAAACTGCAAACGGCTCTGGGTGAGAGCTCCATTTTAACCTCCCAGACACGTATTATTTAAAATACGTATAACTCTTGAATGAAACAACGCATGATCTCCTAAAGTAAATAAAAAAGAAAACGCAGAAAAACCAAATCAGCACGGACTGCTGCTCTGAGGGCCGTTCTATTGTGTGCGGCCGTGCGTGCGCGCACGCGTGCCTGTGCAAACTCACTTTGTGCCGCACACTTTTTGTGTGTATGCTGTGAACGAGTGAGGTACTTTGTGTATATATGTGTGTGTATTTGTGTGTATATGAATGTGTATATATGTGTGTGTATTATAAATACGTTCGAAATAAAAAAAAAATTTAAAAATACTTTAATAAATTATTTATTAATTGTACATATACAGTATGTACATACACACACACACACACACATACATACATTTCAGTGGCGGTAGTGGCACAAATTCATTATTTTCCTCATCTACCCCCTGTCGGAAGGCTCCACGCTCACTGCCGTGCACCCGGCCCTATTATAGAATGGCTGACTAACCTCAGCCAACTATAACTGCCGCGCACGCGCACGGTGTAGCAAGCGCACGCACTATAAAACAGCCCTAAGGGACAAAGTAAATAGGAAAATACATGTAATATTTTGAAAACCGCAAGTCACAGTAGTGCCAGGTACCACATTTATTATGTATGTATGCATATCTTTATTTATTCAGCGCATACAGCTGTACTGAGCGCTTTACAGTAGAGAGAATACAGTACGGGGAATTAATGTACAATAAGTGCAACAAATAAGATCAGACAATAGGAAAGGAAATCGCTGCCCCAGAGAGCTTACAATCTAAGTGGTATGATGGAAGAGTAACAGAGACAGCAGGTGAAGGAATGAGTGCAGGAGAAGTGCAGTAGATATAATGCGGATCCTGTGGTGAAAGTATCTCATGGGGAAAGGATGAACCTGAGTGAGCCCACACAGTTAACCCATTAAGGCAGTGTAATAATAGTCTTGAGTGTCTGAAGCAAGTGTCACTCACTAGACGGCTATCTCATCCCTGGTACGGCACTCGCTCTTCAGGGTCTGATTGCCAATCCCACTCCATACTTCAGCCCCCCTCATTATAAGATTCTGACCTTAAGAATAATCACGGGAGGTGAAAACTGGAATTGAAGCTGTTAGATATTATTAGATCATGAAAAGGAGAAAAACAAGAGATCGCTCCATGACTGAGGGAAGACTCAGTGGAAATGAGAAAGTGGTTATTTACTCAAGAGAAGAGCCAGTGAGGAGAAAGGCGGTAAAAGAGTTTGACCCTTTTGCGTCTGGAGGGGTGTGCAATGCTTTGCTCTGTAGGTTGTTAAATTGCTCTGTGTGTTGTTATATCTCTTTGCAAAGCTGGCCCCTCTGGCTGTGAACGGCTTAATAAATGAAGCAGCACGGGCTGTTTTAATATTGCCAAAGATAAACAACAGAGGAACCGATTCTGTACAAGTGTTCATATAAATACAATCTATGATACTGGGGTGCACTGTGACATATAGTTTTAGTCCATAACTCCTCCTACTGATCCATATGACAACTCCTTGTAACAACTGCCTAACTCCTCCTATCACTCCATATAACCGCTCCCTATAACTCCTCCTATTGCTCCATATAACCGCTCCATATAACTCCTCCTATTGCTCCATATAACCGCTCCCTATAACTCCTCCTATTGCTCCATATAACCGCTCCCTATAACTCCTCCTATTGCTCCATATAACCGCTCCCTATAACTCCTCCTATTGCTCCATATAACCACTCCCTATAACTCCTCCTATTGCTCCATATAACCGCTCCCTACAACTCCTGTTAGTGTCCCATATAACTGATCCCTATAACTCCTGTTATTGTCCCATATAACGGCTCCCTATAACTCCTGTTATTGTCCCATATAACTGATCCCTATAACTCTTGTTATTGTCCCATATAACTGATACCTATAACTCCTGTTATTGTCCCATATAAAGTGGCGAGAAAAAGTTAGTGAACCCCTTATGATTTTTACATATTTCCCATATTTCAAACCTAAAATGTTATTAGATCTTAATCTTAGTCTTAATAATAGATAAAGGTAACCTGATCAAACAAATAACACAAAAACGCTTTTTCAACATTTATTTATCCACAAATGATTCATCATTTATTATCCATGTGTGAAAAAGTATGTGACCCTTTAGATTCAGTACCTGGTGGCGCCCCCTTGAGCAGCAATGACTTCAACTAAGCGTTTCCTGTAACTGCTGGTCAGTCTCTCCTCACATCAGTTTTGAGGAATTTTGACCCATTCCTCCTTACAGAACTGCTTCAACTCAGTGACATCTGAGGGCTTCCTTGCATGGACAGCTCGCTTCAGGTTCTGCCAAAACATTTCGATGGGGTTTAGGTCTGGACTTTGTCTAGGCCATTCTAAAAAGTGGAATTTCTTCTTCTGCAGCCATTCTTTTGTAGATCTGCTTGTATGTTTTGGATCATTGTCTTGCAGCATGACCGATTCAGGTCACGGACGGATGGCCTGACATTCTCCTCTAGAATCTTCTCATACAGTACAATGCAGAATTCATGGTTTTGTCAATGATGGCAAGTCGTCCAGGACCTGAGGCAGCAAAGCAGCCCCAAACCATCACATACCCAACACCATGCTTGATGGTTGGATGAGCTTCTTCTATTAGAAAGCAGTGTTTGGTTTTCGCCAAACAAATTACATTTCTCATTGAGGCCAAAAAGTTCTACCTTTGACTCGTCTGTCCAGAGAACATTGTTCCAGAAGTCTTGTGGATCACCTATGTGCTCTTTGGCGAACTTCAGACGACAGCAATGTTCTTTTTAGAGGGCAGTAGTTTCCTCGTGGCTATCCTTCCGTGAACACCATTCTTGTTCAGTCTTTTTCTGATAGTTGAGTCATGGACAATCACATTAGCCAAGGCGAGAGTGTCCTGCAGATCCTTGGATATTACTCTGGGATTCTTTGTGACTTCCTGGATGATTTGCTGGTTTGTTCTTGGAGAGATTTTGGTAGGACGACCGCTCCTGGGTAGAGTGACTGTGGTCTTGAACTTTCTCAATCTGTCTGACAGTGGATTGGTGGAGCCTCAAATGCTTAGAAATGGTGTTGTAACCCTTTCTTGGCTGATGAGCTTCAATGACTGCTTTTCTGAGGTCCTCAGACATTTCCTTTAATTGTGGCATCACGTGTTTCCACAGACATGTATGGTGAAGACCAAACTCACAATGTTTCTGATCTTTATATAGGGTGGGGCCACCCAAACTAACACCTGAACATCTACCTAATTATTTAATCACCTGACTCTTAATTACTCATTGGGGTTCACAATCTTTTTTTTCGCCACTGTAACTGCACTCTATAACTCCTCCTATTGCTCCATATAACAACTCCCTGTAACTCCTCCCCATGTAACTGCTCCCTATAACTCCTCCCCATGTAACTGCTCCCTAGAACTTGTCTCTTTCCGTCCCCCCCACACCAATTCCAGAATGTGATACAGTCACAGCTCTTCAAACGTCATTTCACAGAACATACTGTACTTCTATCATCGGCCGCTACCATATAAGGCTTTTATCTAGATGCAAGTGTAGAAAAATGTTGCAACATAACATGATTCACATTCCCCTTTTAATGCCATGTGAAGTCACTGGCTGTTTTACAATCAAGCTCTTGCAGGATATCTAAGACGCAGTTAGCAAGTGTAATACCTTTAGGAAGGCAATTCTGAAATCACCTGAAATTTGAATAAACGGCACAGATAAAAACTAAGACCAACATTTTGGTTTGAATATGGAAGGAATTGTAACACCCTTTTATAATGTGTGTCAAGTAACTCTTCATTTCTCCTCCCGGGAGACCAATTATTTCTGGCACTGGGCTAGTCATCGCCAATATGTTGACTTTTACATACGAAATATGGTGTTCGTCTTAAAATGGTACTGTATCTACGCGACGCCATCAAATTATTGCAGACTCTACAAAACAATTATATTTGGGTCACTTGATGTACAGGCCATCTAACCTTTTCTAGACATGTGACAAATGGGCCATTGAATAGAAGGATTTTATTGTCAATAGTATTTTATTTATTTTAACCTGCAATTTATTTCACCCATTTTTTAAAAATATTTGGCACAGCTACAGACACCAAGGGCTTCATGCAGTAAGCACCAAAAAGCCGTTTTTTGCCATTTTTTCACCAATAATGCCTCTCTGATTCAATAAGCCAATAAGCTCCAAAAATCGGCATTTTTTCTTGCCCATAAAAACTTTTCGGCAGCCGGGTCCTGATAAGCCACTTTTCAGCACTTATCTGCACTTTTTGAAACCCGCTAAATTCTAGTAGCCCGATCAGCTTTTCCCTGAATTGAGATTTTCATGCCAATCTGTCCCGCCAAATAAAGTTGGCAAGTTGGTGGTGGAGAAGCATCGGCAAGGGCGACACTTAGAAAAATCAGGCCTTTTTCCTGCCTGGGATTGATGCCGGGGGTCTTCGGAGCTGATACTCATTAATGCCAACACCGGAGGCCCCCGGCATGCATCCGTGGCAGGAAAATGCATTTACAGCACACTTCATTACCTTAGCGGCTAACCGCTAAGGCAATGAAGGGGTTAACCACCCGTGACAGGTTTATTGTGGGTAGAGGGGTGGGTGAAGGGGGTATTTGACCCTTGGTGGCTGTTTAGGGCTTGCGGAGTGGTTGCGGGTGGACGTAACCCCTTCATTACCTTAGCGGTTTATACCGCTACGGTCATGAAGGTGTTAACCCCTCCCGTTACCCACCCACAAGCCCTAAACACCCACCGTTGGGGCAGTAAAAAAAATACACACACAACAGCCCCACAATATATATATATATATATATATTGTGACATAGTCCAAAGATGTTAGGCAGCTTTCTGCCCCATTTTAGA
>WSYH01011731.1:0-20253 GCA_036426205.1 Ascaphus truei
TAAAGGTTATACATTGAATGCCAGAATTAAACAGTGTGAAATAAAGATACAACCATACCTTAGATCAGCAAATATGGGAATATACCATATCCAAACAAACTCACTTGAATAATGCAGCATCCTGATGCTGTTCTGTGTCCTGGGTCCGGGTGGCCTTCCGATAGGTAGATAGAAACAGTAGAGGTAGAAAAACAGAGCACTCTGCTGGGGACAATTTGACAGAAAAAGTTTGCTTGTTTTTGTTAATCCATAACAAATAATTATTTATTGGTAATGAATTAAAAAAGATGTGATTGTAGAGCCCACCAACCGCGTTCATTGCCGCTTTCGCGCTTTATCAAGGTATACATAATGTGTGCCAAGAATAACATTTATAGGTCTTATACTTAATTATCATAACTATCCACAAATTCTATCTGGGAGCCTCCCCGTCGCCCTCAGCGCTTCCGTGTGATGTCAACGCGTGCCTGCGCATGACCCCGGGTCCCGAGCCTGCGTCACTAGGTCAGGCTCCATGCGTGATGCCACGCCGCCCGGCAGAGGACAAAATATGAGCATGTGCAAATCCTCAGTACCAAAGCACCTGACACCACGGCACTGGATCAGCCCCAAGAATGACGTCTCCACGCCCCATCCAACAGTGGCCGTGCGCGGACATGCACACTTCCAGGCGCGTGAACTAAATTTGAAATCAAGTAACTTTATACGACATACCCCGGTTTAAGGACACCTCACTTTAAGTACACCCGCCCGAGTAAGTGACATTGCCCAATAGGCAAATGGCAGCTCACGCATGCGGGGGGCGTGTCAGCACATCCTGAACAGCAATACCGACTTCCTAACCTGTACCGAAGCTGTGCGCAAGCAGGGAGACTATGGAGCCTGATTACAAATGCATATTTACATCAGATTCTGGCACGTATATGACGATTGAGTACAGTACATGCATCGGATAAGTGGGGAAAAAAGGTAGGCTTCACTTTAAAGTACCTTGCGATTACATACATGCTCGCGTCCCATGGTACGTTAATGCGGGGGTATGCTGTATAGACCAAAAGGTTTCTTGCACAACACAGAAAAAAAGACCCAATAAAAGACACACAAAAGGCCACAGGTAAACTGGGGCACCGTTTTGTGAAATTAAACTCAATAACAAGAAGTATGTTTATAATGGACACCTTGCTAAGAGCAACAGTGGTATCAACCCTCAGTGACAAGATTGTCTAGAAAAAAAAAGACATGTATTAGGGGAAAAGTATATAATGTACTCTATGTAAATTTGTAATTCACAGGAAACTTCTTTGGTAGTTGTTTCCATTATCAAACCCTGTGGATCACATTAATATTAAATCTGTTTAAAATGATTAATTTGAAAAAAAAAAATGTATATAAGTAAGTTTCCTCTGTTATGTCAGCCAAATCATAATAAAAAGGACAATCACATAAATACTAGATTCCGAATCCAGAAAAATTCAATGTACACTCACATGGCCCGCCTAGTGTGTGTTGTATACACTAGAAGCCCACAGTTTTAACAGCAAGGCATACTGATCTAGAGTATATACTCACTCTGATATAAAACAGTAGTACCCCTACGAAGGACATGAACACAAACCGGAACAAACATAATGTATAATTACCCCCCAGACATATTTACTATATGCTAGCCAAAGCGACATTTTAAAATGTAGTATCTCTGAAACAATAATAGGGGTAGGTTATTGGCAATCTGCTTCATAAGCAGTTACTGAGCCCTACCAGATTTTCACAATTAGTGCAGGTATAAACACCCCAGTGTCAGTGCTGGACATTTAACCCTCCATTGAATGGTGGGTGAAAGTGTAAGGCTGACAGAGAGAAATATGTGTGTAAGTTTATATATCACACCAGGAATTTGTGCACCCAGTTTTCCTCTACAGTAAGGTAACTATGATACTGGCATTGCAAGATTTATTACACTACTCACATAAGCATTATGCTGTATTTAACCCCTTCAGGGCTTTCACACTTTTTTCACAAGTCCATGGGACGCTATTATCAAAATATAGTAGTGTTGGTAACATGAATACAGTGCGGTTAGTGGCTGAGCTCAAGTTCATTTTCAGGGCTCTTTGGCCAGTGGTCGGTAGAGGGGACTTGGGCCGCGCCCCTTGCGTCTCCGGGTGGGTGACTGTCACACGTTTGTGCTTCAGACTGCACTCATGTTTGCGCGTTTCAGGCGTGTTGAAGTCAGACACTGTGCCTCGTTGACGTACCCAGAAGTGTTGCGCGTTTGGCGCATACTGAACCCCGGTCCTATTTAAATAGCACTCCAGAGGGTAAGTAGTTATTCACATTGCCTAAGGGCTATTATAGTCCCCGAAAGTGTTGGTGTGTTTTTTGTTTGTATTGACCATTAAATTAACTTTATTTGTCATGAGTGTTAAGCATCCTTGGGGTTATTTTGGCTTTTCTCGTCTTTTTCTCTTCGTTTTTTCTCTTCCTTCATCATATTAGTTTTATTTTAGCTAATTGTAGGAGCGTAGGAATCGTTCTTTTGTTTTTCTATAGTAAGGCCGGATTTTTACCAGCCGCAACTTCATAGGGAGGAGTGCGGTGGTAGTATGTACAGTTTCTTGATAATAGAATAACCATATCAAAGAATTTTCTGTGAATTAATTTACAATTAATTCACAGAAAATTAAGTACATATATACTTTCTCCTAAGAACATAAAGATATTTTTCTGCAGATTCTTGTCAAATGAGGGTTAATTCATGCGTGCTCTAGCAAGTGGTCATATATACATAAGTTTTTTGTATTGATTTTACAGTCCAACGGTGCCCAGTGTACCCGGCGGTCTTTTGTTGTTGTTTTTTATGGCGTCTTTTTTGTGGTGTTGTACCATAAACCTTTTGGTCTATATAAAGTTACTTGATTCAAAGTTAGTTCAGCGCCTTGAAGCGGTATGCACGCAGCCACACGTGGAACGGGCGTGAGTGACGTCCCAGGCGGAATGTGTCCTGGGGACCGAATCAGCCGCAGAGGTTAGTTCAGGTGCCTATGCAGGGAGGATATGGGCAGGCGAAATGTCATTAGGCGGTGTTGCGTCACGGGTTGGGCATGGCCAAGTGATGCGGTGCAGGCTCGGACACCGGGATTATGCGCAGGGATCTATTGACACGCGGAAAGGCCGAGGTCGACAGGGGGAGGCTCCCAGTATGAATTTGTGGATAGTGGCAAGGGATCATCAGGAAGACGATACCATGTGAAAACACATAAAAAATGCTTATGGTGCAATATTGCTGCAAACAATGATGAAATAGATTGTCTAGCCCAAAAGGGGTACAAGGAATACTCACAAACGTGATGGGGTTGGAGGATACAGACACATAAAGGTATCTTTGCGAACTGGTGTCAGTCTGTTAAAGGTGGGATGTTGCCGAGGAGTGTGGTTCTCAGAAACTGACCTTAGGGTAGGGAAAAAACTGGACATTGCCGTAGACGGTATGACAATTTAATAAATGAAGTAGTTATAATCCCAATCGACTCACATGTTGCAAGAAAAATAACAGCATTGTTAGATCTCAATGATCTCGCAATATCGCCTCAGCGCTGCTGCCACCGGATGGAATCTCTTCTCGGATCTTTCTTCCTTCTCTGCTGGCGTTGTCACGGGTGGCGTGTCAGCCGACCGGAGGTGACGTCATCAGATCGAGGATTCCGGTGGGTAGGAGAGGAAAGCGTCACTCTACGCAGTTTCACCTTCTTGGCGTCCTCAGGAGTACTCAGGATGATTTATTTCATCATTGTTGCACAATATTGCACATAAGCATTTTTTATGTGTTTTCACATTGGTTGCGCTTTGATGATCCACTTGCCACTTCTTCAAACGAGGATTGAGAAGAAATCCTCCAACAGGTTACAGCTGACAATCAACCACCGTGTTTGTTTAAGTATCCTTGATCACTATTTTATTGATTATATCACTGTTGTTTTATAAATGTATATGAGCGCCATTTTTGGTTAAACCCCACCTACATGTTGTGTATAGGTTAATGTAATAGTGAGACATTTATAAATGTATTCTTGGCACACGAGTATGTATTCCTTGAAAAGCGCTACACTGAAACGCGTTGGTGGGGCTACACCGTGCCCGCTCTTTTTTTCTTCATGACCAATAGATAATTATTTTATGGATTACGCACGCTCAGCCTTTTCTTCAAATTGTTCCAGCAGTTGTGCTCATTTGTCTACCGCTAATGTTTCACTTCTGTAGTTAGCAGTCTGCATACATTTAAGTGACCACAATAGAGATTTTGTAAGCAACTACTTTAAATTTTTGGTGTCCCTACACCCATTACACAAAGACCACATTGATGTGTTAAAAGCTTGATCAGCATTGAGTTAATTTCTCACAATTGTCCAGTTTCTCGTGTATTTGGTTGATTTGTCCAAAAATATGAGCATTGTGCATTGCCATATTGTCAGAACAACACGTCAAAATTATCCAAAAGCATTGTGAATAACTAACCATTTCTCAGTATAAGAATGCGTCCATGGCAAGTTAAACTGCCCAGACCAAGCAATATCCATGATGTGCGGGTTTTTAATCAGTTTGGTTACTATGGGAAAATATTGTAACAATTTAAAAAAAAAACACTATTATTATATATAAAAGCCTTTTTGTTCTATAGCAACCCATTACAAAAGGTCCAGATATGAGTAAATACTCCTCGGCAGCCATTTTGTGAACCCCCGAGTCGATCTTGCCAATCGATCACAGCGAACAGATTGATCTGCAACTTAGCTAATTATTATCTTGTGGGATTGTACTGATGCACTATTAAAGAGGTGTGGGAAATAAAAACGGCAGCTTGGGAAGCTGCTTTAAAGCCTTGATATGCAATAATGTAATGTAATGAGTAATCACACTCCTCCATGCTAATTCTGACACGCAGGTAAGCGATACTGGTACATTTACAAGCCTTATACATTTACATATAAGGCAAGCGTATGGTGCCCGCGACCTGGCACGCGTGACGTCACTGTGACGCTAGTGAAAGTTATATTTGACTTTGCAGGGGTTTTGTCGCAGGGTACTGGCATTTCATTTGTTCACGGGGCTGTCCATGAGGCGACCGCCTTTGAAAAATCAAAATACTTGACAGCTCCAAAGTTCGCGGACGCTTGCCTCCGTCGCATTCGTCGCCGCGCGCTTACTATAAGCGCACAAGGAGGCGACAATGTATGTTTTGGTCCGCGTCGCCGTCGTGGGAATATACGCACGGCCTAAAGCCTGTATACATTACAAGCCTGTATACCTTACAAGGATAAACTATGATGCATATATATATAAAATACATATTTTAATCATAGAAGAATGGGGGAGAGGAGGAGGGGCGGGACCCGTACCCCCGCCTAGCCTGAGACCCAACCACGTGTTTTGCCTCGAACAGCATCGCCAGAGCCTCCTGCCCTTTGGATGCACGGGGGGGGAACTCGGCTGTGGGGCGCGATAGATGACTCGAACATAGCCTTATTCAGCTCCCCCTTGGGGCGGGTTCCGGGGGTGTTCGCGGCGGCCCAGTTCCTGAGTTGCGTTCCCCTGGCCCGGACCTAACGCGGGGAGGGGCCCGGCACGAGCCGGGACCTCGCCCCGTCCGGGCAATATTGGCCCTCGTCGCTGGCCGAGGGTGTCAAGGGTGAGGGCGGCAAAGGCCTATGGCCCACCCGCGGCCCATCCTAGAAGCGGTCGTACGCTTAGCCCGCCTGGGGAGCTTGTGCGTACAGGGACAGGGCTTGCCGAGCATTCATGGTCTGGGTGGGTTGGAAGGACTGCGGGCGCGAACGACATAAACCCTCCGCACCTGGCCGTCGTGAACCACTTCGGTCTCTGTGGTATAGAATGGGGTCAGATGCGAGCGTTGTGCACGGGTCTTCTTATCGGGAGGGGAAACTCAGGTCTGCGTGCGGGGGGCAGTAGGGGGAAGGAGCCCATACTTCGAGGTATTAGTGTTGGTTCAACATGTGTTTGATGGTTGCTTGCGGGGGGCGGGGGGGTACGGTGGGTGGGGGTGGGGGGGTTACTTGGGGGGGGTTTGGGTGTACTGCTTAGCAAAAGTGTCGTGGAGCCATTCCAAACATATTTCAAGACGTTCGATCTGTCTATTCAGAGTATCCCAGTGACTCAGGATACATGCATCGGGTCATAATTACTTCAGTTGGTCTTCTTTGACAACGAGACAAATCATGAACAACTGTGGAGCTGTGAATGGCATCATCTTTTACACGCTCCCGACTATGGCTTGAACGGAACATGGAAATGACTGGGTCTGACTAATAAGGAGATTAGGAGTCGAGGTCAATGCTCCAGCTGTGGCGTAAGTACTTCCCCATCAGGCGGGTGTCACACTGGACTCCCTTAACACTCCATCTGGCCTACACAAAGGCACAAGACCTCTAACTCAATGGGTGCCTATCACTCAGAAACCAGTCACTTTGCTATCCACAAAATTAGAGGCCACAATCGGTGTGTGATAAGTTAATACATAAACGCAGCTGCTTGAAAAGCCATGTTGGCTGCATGTGAGTTTGAACACCAGTAATAAGTGAAACATGGCCAAAGGAAATGTACATGAGTGCTAAAACATCTTTAAAAGCCTGCATATAAAAATGTGAAGAAGTAGCCAGGGTAAAGTTAATGAATATGAAGCGGGTTGATTTTGGTGGGAACCAAGTGTTTAGATCTTGCCTTGGGCAAGTCCCTGTATCTCACTGTTTAAGGACAAAATTAGATTGTAAGCTTCTACAGGGAGATATTCATTAGCTGTTAAAAGTCTATGCCGACAGCATACATTAAACAAAACAAATATTAGCATTTTCACAGGTTTGGTTTATTTTTATGGTGTTTTCCCTCACTATTTACTTGCTTGATGCTTACAATAGCAAAAACAACTCGGTGGTTGATGAATCGGGATTAGCCCCCGCCTCCCTGTGATGTTGTCTTATGACGCCCTGCGGGATGCGTCTCACGCTAAAGATCATGCGCAGGCACCATCCAATTGTGTGTTTGTTTGTCAGGCGAAGGACCTTAACCATGAGTGAAATGACAGGAAGGGTAACTAACTTCATCTATTTCACCTGTGTGCTTACTCCGCCACATGACGATCAAGTGGGCTGATGGCAATCGCATTTAAGCCGGCAACACGTACAGCGTGATTGGACTCTTCAATCAAGAGGCAATCAGACATTCAGCCTTTGTACCTCTTTCTTTGATGGACTAACAATCTTTATATGTCACCGAATCCCTACTCCAACTAGGTTGAGCATAGTAGTCCTTAACTGAACGAAGTGTGCCCACAAGCACCCCGCTTGCTGTGTCCCCTGCCTTGTGAAATTCTGCTAACGTTGTCTCCTAGTATCCTCGGACCTCGGGCTTTGCGTACCTGGACTCCCACATTCTCTCTATCTCGACCACGCACATCGACTATTTGGTACATCTCCAACCTTAGACCACGGCGGTATCAACAATAATCTATTCTCCGATCTTGACCCGGCTACGAGAACTATGGATCTGCCACACTCGACGCAGTCTCGTGGCTAAGGTTGGTGTCGTCCAATCCCACCTCAGCCTTGCGAGTTTGCTACTGTTTTGGCGAGCACCTCGTTCACAGTGGCTGTCACGGTAGACAGACTTTTACCCAGGAGATCGCAAAACACCAGGAGAAACAAGAGAGTTAATAACGAGGTTTATTCGGGCCAAAGCCAACCAGGCAGAAACTGGGCTTTAGCTTACCATAAACTGGGGTTACAAGTGGACTCGGGATCCCGAAATGCTGGGCGCTGCAATAAATCAGGATACCCGCCTCTGGTCCACAAGTTCAATTCAGTTGGTCTCGACACCGAGGACCAACTGTGGACACAACTGATTGAGATGTGAGTACATCAGCTTTCATACTTTCCCGGCCCTCCTTCTGAAACATGGAAGACCGGGTGTTGAACAATCAGGAGCATGTGGGGTGGAGACATGATCCAAGTATTCTCCCAGCAAGCGGTGCATCCCACTCCAAACCCTTAAACCCTCCACCTGGCCTACACCAAAGCCTGACCTCTTACTCACTGTTGTCCCCTTCATCAGCCATTTGTTGCATATCCCAGCCACACTGTGTCACACAGACAAGTGTATTTACATAGTAATGATATCGTACATAATTACATTATTAACATGCTATGACATCGGTGGAGGCCCAGTTTGTCACTGCGATGGACGCAGTTAACCCTTGATTTGGGTAGCCATCTTGATGGGCAAGGGCAGCAAGCGGGCTGCTACCCTGTATGCTCTGCTGTACTTACCGTCCAGTCGGATTAACATTTCCAGCGAGTTCTTTTTAATGAAAATTATATCTGCAGTTTTAATGTAAGAATTTACAATAGGCTCCAGCCACAAAGCCAGCAAATATGGTCTCAGCTGGTTTTTGTTTGCCAGCAAGAGAGATTATGCCGAACCCATTTGCTACCAGAAAGGCTTTTTAAAAAAAAGTATTATTTACGACTAGGCTCAGATAGAATAACAAATAGAACAATTACAATGTAAACTCTGCCCCAAGAAAGTAGTAATCATTGCAGTGAAATTTCTATCAAGAAAACATAATTTTATAGGACTGGCCAGAATATTGGTTGTCGCATAATAGAGTTGTTTGCAATAGCTAAGAAACCACATATTGCTGGATCGTAAATTATGTTCTCAGATTCTAAATCCTTCCTTCCTTCAACGGACATCTAAAAAAATACTTTTGTGCCAAAATGGGGAAACCAAACTAAAAAAAAACATAATTTAAGGGGAAGAAAAAATAGATTGTGAAGCCATAGTCACATTGTGCCCATACATAAAATCAGTGACTCATATTTTATGCTCAAAACGGACTGGTATTTATATCATATAGCAAGTGAATTACAGTCTGCTCTATGAACAAAGCTATGACATGTATATTTATTTATTAAAATGTTTTTTACCAGGAAGTAATTACTTGAGAGTTGCTCTAGTTTGGAAAGTATGTCCTGGCACAGAGTTTATGAGACAATACATGGTTACATTAAATTATCAGAGGTTATATGTTATATTACAGAATTTCATGAGACAGATTAGACAATCTATGTTACGGGCGTATGTAACTATGTTATTTACATGAAATGGTAGTGTGGAGGATGCAAATTTGCATTGATGGGAAAATAACAGGCACCAAGTTCGCTCTCATATATATATCTTGGCTGCTATGGTTTATTTGGTGCTGTAAAGAATTTCCACAGTCAAATACTTGATACAGGAAAGCACAAAAAAGTGAAATTGTAATTTTCAATCTCATTTATTAATGATACACTTACTATAAAATAGGTAGTAATAAGCAGAACAATTATATTTATCTTTCTAACTTATTCATCAAAAAAATTAAATATAAAACACCAACATAATCTCCTTCACCATGTTAGACCGGTAAAAAATAAACACATGTAAGGATTTCCCATGAAACAGTGCCTATAACAAATCACACTAGTTATGTTCAAAAGGTCTTGTGCCAGCCACCCATCAGGATAACTACACAATAAAGGAGTGTGAGAGTAGAATAATAAAAAATAATCTATTAAGTACAGTAGTAGGTTGACATTGGAATTTGGTTTATAAATGTGGCCCATTAAATATATAAATACACCACAGCTGAGAAGTGAAGGATCAAAGTACTGTTGTAAAAACGTGTAAATACTGTACTAAATTACAGTAGGGATTAGGAGCTCACGGGTAGGTACAAATGGTTAAAAGCGGAAACGTGATGTTATTCCTAACAAATCCTTCAATTAACGTTAGTTAGAACATAACTCTAGCCTTTAAGTCCACGATATGGCTTTTTATAACACATTTGTAGAAAGAATACTCTTTTACATCACATATATTACAAAAACCTATACTGCAATGGTTTCATTAGTTAAATATGTAAAAATATATTTTAGAACAGTGGTTTTGGCAGACGGGTCTACATTGCAAAGAACTCCAAGATCAGAATATCAAAAGAGATGAACAGTGTACTTAATTTGGAATCCGAACCCTCTCTAATCGTGCGGCTAGATCAGATGCTTGTAAGGAATCCGCACCCTCTCAATAGTGGTTCTGAGATCAGATGCATTGTAAGAAACCCCAACCCTCTCTTAATAGTGGGTCTGAGATCGATGCATATAAGGAACCCAACCCTCTCTTATGAGTGTCTGAGATCGGATGCATTGTAAGGAAACCCAACCCGCTTAATAGTGCGTCGGAGATTCAGATGCATTATAAGGAATTCCGAACCCTCTCTAATAGTGGTCTGAGATCAGATGCAGTGAAGAAAACCCCAACCCTCTATAATAGTGCGTCTGAGATTAGATGCATATAACGGAATCAACCCTCTCTTATAGTCTGCGTCTGAGATCGGAGAGCATTGTAAGGAACCCCACCCTCTCTAATAGCGCTTCTGAGATCAGAGTATTGTGAATTCTAATGTATTTGGTCCATTTTCAAATTACCTGAACATGCAGGGAACCCTTTAGGGATACCGGGGGAACCAAAGGCTTACATAGGAACCCTGGTTGATCAACACTGGTCTAATGGGTAAAACCACTGGTAACTTATAAAAAGATTGCTATTTTATACGTGTCATTTCAACAAAACGCCTTAACGACTTACTGAAGTCCTGATATTTGCAGTTGTCCATATGATTTTAATAGTATTAAAGGGAAGCAATCCAAGCGACCTTTTTTCTCTCTCCTTTTTTACCAATAGCATTGAAAGCAGGGGGGTCTCTGGAGCTGAACCCCATTAATATTTCAGTCGCGGGGACACCTGCCTTCCCAAGATACCTTACACCCTCTGAAGGGGGTGCCGATGTCCTCGGTCAAAGTTTAAAGACTCCCCGCGTCAGTGCGGCCAATAGGAAACCGCATGGGATAACGTCAACCAGCTTCCTATTTGGCCCGCAGGAAGCGGAGCCATTACTACATCAGCCCAGCTGTGAGTTGCGCAGCCAACGCAACTCCCTATGGAGTAATCTCGGGAACCGGGGGGTGCTTGGGGCTGAATTAATGGGGTCGCTCCGGAGAGCCCTCGCTTCAATCCAATGTAAAAGGAAAATAAACACAGCCGCGTGGATGCTGCTATTAATGTGCAGCAGTCATCACAATCCTTGAATTTTTTTTTTGCTGTAGTGAGGCAGATCATTTTTTTCACCTACTGAGCCAGTGCAAATGAAAACACTATTTTTTAACCCTTTTTAAATCCTGGCCACAATGCAATTCTTTTGTTGCTATTATTCATTGCCGGCCCTTCCAACTCTGAAAAAGAACTGATCATTTCATGCCCAATATGTTCCCTGTTGCTGCCCCTTGTCGTTTGCTATTTTAAACACCACGATCCGGTTTCAATCTGGATCTGCTTAGAAATCAGAGGAGCTCACTGTAAAACAATTTTTTTAATTGTTGACTTCATCACCATTTTTGTGGTTTTGGTAAAGTAAAAAAGAAACTAGTAGACTTTGTGACACAATAGAAATGCGTGTCAAGAAAGGTATGATCTATGGAATATGATGTAACACGTACAGTACACATGGTGCAGACAATAGCATAGCCCTGCTATATTACCGTAACTGTTTTCTAAAGGCCGCATGTCTCAAATCATAAAAACGTGTCATTTCTGTGCATGGGAGATTAAGCCCCCGTTCCTTTACTATGGTGAGGTTAAACAGCTTCCCGTTTGCAGTGCAGCCAGAAGATTTAGCAATAAAACCAAAGTGACATTACTGGGCTCAATAGGTACCCCCCAACTATGACAGTTTAAGTTAAACTCGCACAATCTGTCCCAGAATCCAAGTTTTCTATTGCGGTTTGAAAAAGGCAACAAGCTGTTAGCTAGGGGCAGAAACTGAGGACCAAGCACATTATAAGCTCTTGAGAAACTCATAAATGCATTTTGTTTATTCTCCAGTCTCCAGGTACAAGCCTTTTAAGTTAGAATGTGAGTGATAGGTGAATGTGCTGCAATGTAGTCAATATGGTTTGTCACTGGGACAGTCCTTAGTGTAATGCATTTATAAAAACTTGTATACTTTACCGAATGAGTTGTTGGATCACTATCATGTGCCAATAACCCTTGCTTCAAATAAATCGTGTGAAATCGTTCTGAAATTCCAACTGTTGCTTTCAAATAAACAAACACGTATTCATGAAGAAAGGTCCTTGGTTAGAAGGACACATGCAATTGAAAGGTATATTTTCAGATTGAGTTTAAGTCATATCATTGAGCGTTTGTTCCAGTAATGTAAATGCACATTTAACAAAGTGTAGTACAGGCATCCCCGGTTTAAGGACACTCACTTTAAGTCACACTCGCGAGTAAGGACATATCGCCCAATAGGCAAACGCGCAGCTCACGCATGCGCCTGTGAGCATGTCTTGAACAGCAATACCGTCTCCCTACCTGTACGAAGCTGTGCGCAAGCGGGGAGACTATAGAGCTGTTACAAATACGTTATTTTACATCAGTTATGCACGTATTGACGTTTGCGTACAGGACATGCATCGATAAGTGGGGGAAAAGGTAATGCTTCACTTGAAGTACAATTTCGCTTTACATACATGCTCTTGGACCTATAGTGTATGTTAATTGCGGGGTATGCAGCTGATCACTCTTTTCATGGGAAAATGAAATTATCTTGCAACGTGTTTGTAGCTTTAGAATAGTATTTGTGGCATGTGTGTGATTTTTTGTAACACACACACAATATATGTGGTATATATATTATATATATATATATATAAAATCACTAATTAGTTAATATTTGTTTTCTCACAAATCAGTTTATCCATTAAACAGAATGTAGAGGAAGACAGAGGAAACGTATGCATCGAATTTTAGTTCAAGTTAAGCATAATTACATTAGCAGCAGAATGATTGAATTATGTATGGTGATTCAAGATAGACAATTAGAATGTATAATGCACAAGGGACAGTATACTTATTTACCTACAGATAATCTCCACAAAAGCACCATAATTTAGTCCCGTTTAGGTGCTATGATTATGAAAGTAGCATTTGTAAACATACACTGCAGGTATGCTACCGAATATCTATACTCTTACCCTTCTCTTTAATTTTAATGCACAAACTCTTCGCCGTAAGAATTATGACCCATATTTAGCGAGTTATCTTCTGCCATAAGACAACATACAGCCCATTTAGGCAAATGGGCTTTTAGGAGAGTCTTATGGCAGAAGACCCTTTGTAGTAGAGCAGTAATCAGTGCTAAAGCTGGTTTCTTCGCATATGCCAAGGAAGATTAGGAGGTTCAAGGTCATTGAGGAGGATATAGAAATATTGGACATAGCCAATATTGTTCTTCGGGGGCTGTTTTTTTTTAATTTTTAAAGAAGCCTTGGGAAGTTCAGTTACTAAAACAACCGCAGCATGTTACTGTACAAATGGTACCACCGCAAGCAGGTTACATGTTCAATTGTGCCACCGCAGCATGTTACATTACAAATTGTGCAACCCAGCATGTTACATGTACAAATGGTGTAACCGCAGCAGTTACATGTTCAAATTGTGCAACCGGGCAGTGTACAGTACAAATTGTGCAACCGCAGCATGTTACATGTACAAATTGTGCAACCGCAGCATGTTACATGTACAAATTGTGCAACCGCAGCATGTTACACGTACAAATTGTGCAACCGCAGCATGTTACATGTACAAATTGTGCAACCGCAGCATGTTACATGTATAAATTGTGCAACCGCAGCATGTTACATGTACAAATGGTGCAACTGCAGCAGGTTACAGTTTCAAATTGTGCAACCGCAGCATGTTACATGTACAAATTGTGCAACCGCAGCATGTTACATGTAAAATGGTGAACCGCAGCAGGTTACATGTTCAAATTGTGCAACCGCAGCAGGTTACATGTTCAAATTGGTGCAACCGCAGACATGTTACATGTACAAATGTGCAACCGCGGCATGTTACATGTTCAAATTGTGCAAACCGCAGCATGGTACATACAATTGTGCAACCACGGCATGTTAACATGTATAAATGGTACAACCGCAGCATGTTACATGTTCAAAATTATGCAACCGCAGCACATGTTACATGTACAAAATGGTGCAACCCGGCATTTACATGTTCAATTTGTGCAACCGCGGGCATGTTACATTACAATTGTGCCACCCGCATGTTACATGTACAATGTGCAACCGCAGCATGTTACAGTACAAATTGTGCAATCGCGGCATGTTACATGTACAAATGGTGCAAACCGCGCGCATGTTACATGTTCAAATTGTGCAACCGCTGATACAATTACAGATTACATGTACAAATTGTGGCACCGCAGCATGTTACATGTATCAAATTGTGCAAGCGCGCATGTTACATGTACAATGTGTGCCAACCGCCCGGCATGTTACATGTACAAATGGTGCAACCGCGGCATGTTACAATGTTCAAATTGTGCAACCGAGGCATGTTAAACATGTACAAATTGTGCCACCGCATATGTTACTTAAAATGTGCAATGCGGAATACATGTACAATGGTGCAACCGCGGCATGTTACATGTACAAATTGTGCAATCGCGGCATGTTACATGTACAAATGGTGCAACCGCGGCATGTTTAAATATCAGGAAGTGGCCATGATACCACAAATCCTCCCCAAAATAGGTTCGATGTAGCAAAGGGCTGCTGCTGCATTGTTAGGCCGCATCCATACTGCGTTGGGCACGAGCAAACAGGCCGCACCTCTATGAGGCAGGCCATAGAGACATGCTACCGCGGCGCGCAATGAACCGCGACAGAGTTTTGAGTAACAAAAGGTTTTGATTTTGACGCAAGGTGGTCGGGTCATGTGAGCGATTCAGCCAATGAGGGCGAGCCAGTTCGTTGACAATCACAGCCATGTGTCGATCGCTTGGCCGATAGGCGTGCGCAACGCATGTCTCCCGCTGTGCACGCGCGGCCCGCGATCTATGGTGAGAGCAGAGATTGCGACTAGAGGGGTTGGGGGTCGTGGTGGGTGTTTTGCAGGGGCGTGGTCATGAACCTTACGCAGAGCTGGTTCCCCTCATTGGCTGAACTGCTGGGGGCAGCAAGTTGTAAATACAATTTTGTTGTATTTGGGAAAACTTGTCGTAGAGTCGCGGCAGCTAAATGCGCGCCAAGGTACCTAGTGGGCCCAGCCCATTGAGGGGCTGGTATTTGTCTTGTGCAGCGTGCGCAGTATAATGGTACTTCGGGAAATCGAAGCTTGTGTAGCCTTGCTGATGCTGCTGCATTGTTAGTGTGTGCCTGCTGCTGCTGCATTGGTTTGTGTGCCTTCGCTGCTGGATTGCGCCTTGTCTGCTGCATTGTTATGTTGCCTTGCTGTCTGCTGATTGTTATGGTCGCCTTGTCTGCTGTGCATTGTTATGTGTGCACTGCTGCTGCTGAATTGTATGGCAGCAGCAGCAAGGCACACATAACAATGCAGCAGCAGCAAGGCACACATAACAATGCAGCAGCAGCAGCAAGGCACACAAGGCTATGTCCCCAGTACATTCTACTGCGCACGCTGCACGAACAAATACCGCCCCTCAATGGGGCTGGGCCCACTAGGTACCTTGGCGCGCATTTAGCTGCCGCGCTCTACGACAAGTTTTTCCAAATACAACAAAATTGTATTTACAACTTGCTGCCCCCAGCAGTTCAGCCAATGAGGGCGAACCAGCTGCGTAAGGTCATGACCACGCCCCTGCAAAACACCCACCACGACCCCCAACCCCTCTAGTCGCAATCTCTGCATCTCACCATAGATCGCGGGCGCGCGTGCTACAGCGGGGAGCATGGCGTTGCGCACGCCTATCGGCCAAGCGATCTGACACATGGCTGTGATGTCACGAAACTGGCTCGCCCTCATTGGCTGAATCGCTCACATGACCCGACCACCTTGCGTCAAAATCAAAACCTTTTGTTTACTCAAAACTCTGCCGGTTCATTGCGCGCGCGGTAGCATGCTCTATGGCCTGCCTCATAGAGGTGCGGCCTGTTGCTCGTGCCACACGCAGTATGGATGCGGCCTAACAATGCAGCAGCAGCACGTTGCTACATCGAACCTATTTTGGGAGGATTTGTGGTATTCATGGCCACTTCCTGATATTTAAACATGCCGCGGTTGCACCATTTGTACATGTAACATGCCGCGATTGCACAATTTGTACATGTAACATGCCGCGGTTGCACAATTTGTACTGTTAACATGTCGTCATTGCACAATGTTGTAACTGTAACATTACTGCGGTGGGCACCCAATTGGTACACCTTTTAACAGCCCGCGGTTTGCACAATTTGAACATGTAACATCCGGCGTTGCACCATTTTTTACATGTAACATGCCGCGGTTGCACCATTTGTACATGTAACATGCCGCGATTGCACAATTTGTACATGTAACATGCTGCGGTTGCACAATTTGTACATGTAACATGCTGCGGTGGCACAATTTGTACATGTAACATGCCGCGGTTGCACAATTTGAACATGTAACATGCCGCGGTTGCACCATTTGTAATGTAAACATGCCTGCTAGGTTGCACATTTGTACATGTAACATGCTGCGGTTGCACAATTTGTACATGTAACATGCTGCGGTGGCACAATTTGTACATGTAACATGCCGCGGTTGCACAATTTGAACATGTAACATGCCGCGGTTGCACCATTTGTACATGTAACATGCTGCGGTTGCATAATTTGAACATGTAACATGCTGCGGTTGTACCATTTATACATGTAACATGCCGTGGTTGCACAATTTGTACATGTAACATGCTGCGGTTGCACAATTTGAACATGTAACATGCTGCGGTTGCACAATTTGTACATGTAACCTGCTGCGGTTGCACAATTTGAACATGTAACCTGCTGCGGTTACACCATTTGTACATGTAACATGCTGCGGTTGCACAATTTGTACATGTAACATGCTGCGGTTGCACAATTTGAACATGTAACCTGCTGCAGTTGCACCATTTGTACATGTAACATGCTGCGGTTGCACAATTTAAGAAAATAATCGTTCTTGGCACTGAATGTGTTCATCGGGTTCCTTGGAGCGAAAGTCTCAATCTCCGATTGATACCAACAGATTTTGTTTTATATACCACTATTTCTAGTGAGCTCCTTCACCTTGTTCTCCGGACAGAGTCTGCACCTGCTTTTTCCCCGCTTAAGAGCACCAATCCCAACCAAACTCACATAGACCCATTACGGTGGGCGGTTTCTGTCACTTTTTTTACTCCCCATCCCCCTTCTGCGTCGGTTTCTCTATGTAGAGTATGTACCCCTTTTTGGCCTTTCATGTGGCCCCACCCATTTAGAGCTCGTTTTGAATAGAAACTTCCTGAGAGCAACACAACCCGGTGTGTTCGAGCCCTCCACCCCCAGCCCTAACATTGATGAGGATCTCACGGCCAACCCCCAGCCCCCCACAGTTTCCGCCGTGTCTTGCCCTGGCTTGTTGAAATTAACCTCGTTCCCTGAAAACTAAGACAAACCGAAACACCATTAGAGAGACACCCCATGGCCCCATTCCCAAAAGAGAAACAACCAACACCTCAGAAAAACCACCCAACAGAGCGTTGATCAACCGAGAGGTTACGAACGAGAAACAAACGTCACATAATTGTCGTCCAGGTAAAACCCCTCTTGTTAGGAATACGAAAATGCTAAGACCATTGTGCACATTGTGCAAAAGAGAGGAAAAATAGCAATCGTACCCTACCTATGCATAATTAAATGACTCATACGTGTCAAATTATATAGCAAACATGGCATTTGCATCCCTTTTTACACAAGAAGTTTAATTGAGAAAAAAAAACCTTGGGATCAAAAAAATGTACATTGTAAAGAGAAAGTATTGTACAATATATGAGTTTTAAGTGTTGTTGATGCTAGTTTCCTGCTTACCCATGGGAAATCTTGCTATTACCTCTTTCTGGCCCTGCAGTAAGTATAGTGTTACTTACACCAATTATACACAAGCACTATCGAGTCCGGTGCTCTTCAGTCTTGGTGAGGTTACTGGGTCAGGAAGGCTAATTAAACTACGGTAGGATACCTGGACCTAATTCAGACATAACCTTACAATGTTCACGTTATTTTCAATGGAAAAGTTCTGGTATATATAATGAAAACGTATGGAGAGTAGAATTAAGTGGAATAAACGAATATTCTTTAACACAGTGAACTAATCTTACCCACAAGGAGCAGAAAAACATTCAGGGAAACAAAGAAAAAAAAACAACATCAGAACTAAAGGGTCCAACTTTCATCTCTATAGTTTATAAAAAATTACTGTGCTGAGCACATAATGCGCAGCAAGCATACCAGTATAATGCCACAGCAGCAGCAAATCACAAAAATAATTTAGCCAAAAAGCACACAGCAATGCAGCAGCAAAGCAAAGCACACCGCAGTGCAGCAGCAAGGCACACATAACAATGCAGCAGCAGCAGCAAGCAGCAAGGCACACATAACAATGCAGCAGCAGCAGCAAGGCACACCATAACAATGCAGAGCAGCAAGGCACACATAACAATTGCAGCAGCAGACAAGGCACACATAACAATGCAGCAGAAGCAAGGCAACATAACAATGCAGCACCAGACAGGCCACAGCAGCAGAGGCAACACAAACAATGCAGCAGCAGCAAGGCACACATAACAATGCAGCAGCAGCAGCAAGGCACACAAGGCATTCCCAGTACATTTACTGCGCACGCTGCACAAGCAAATACCGCCCCTCAATGGGGCTGGGCCCACTAGGTACCTTGGCGCGCATTTAGCTGCCGCGACTCACGACAAGTTTTCCAAATACAACAAAATTGTATTACAACTTGCTGCCCCCAGCAGTTCAGCCAAGAGGGCGAACCAGATTGCGTAAGGTTCATGACCACGCCCCTGCAAAACACCCACCACGACCCCCAACCCCTCTAGTCGCATCTCTGCTCTCACCATAGATCGCGGGCCGCGCGTGTACAGAGGGGAGATGGCGTTGCGCACGCCTATCGGCCAAGCGATTGACACATGGCTGTGATTCTCACGAACTGGCTCGCCCTAATTGGCTGAATCGCTCACATGACCCGACCACCTTGCGTCAAAATCAAAAACCTTTTGTTTACTCAAAACTCTGCCGGTTCATTGCGCGCGCCGGTTAGCATGTCTCTATGGCCTGCCTCATAGAGGTGCGGCCTGTTTGCTCGTGCCACACGCAGATGGATGGGCCTAACAATGCAGCAGCAGCCCCCGTGCACTTGCCTGGTACATCGAACCTATTTTGGGAGGATTTGTGGTATTCATGGGGCACTTCCTGATTATTTAAACATGCCGCGGTTGCACCATTTGTACATGTAACATGCCGCGATTGTTGCACAATTTGTACATGTAACATGCCGCGGTTGACACCTTTGTACATGTGTAAACATTTGCCGCGATTGCACAATTTGTACACTGTAACATTACTGCGGTGGCACAATTGTACATGTTTAACATGCCCGCGGGTTGCACAATTTGAACATTGTAACATGCCGGGTTGCACCATTTTACATGTAACATGCCGCGGTTGCACCATTGTACATGTAACATGCCGCGATTATGGCACAATTTGTACATGAACTTGCTGCGGTTGATCACCAATTTGACATGAACATGCCTGCGGTTGGCACAATTTGTACATGTAAATGCCGCGGTTTGCACATTTGAACATGTAACATTGCCGCGGTTGCCACCATTTGTAACATGTAAATGCCGCGATTTGCCACAATTTGATTACACTGAATAACATGCTGCCGGTGGTTGCACAATTGTACATGTAACATGCTGCGGTTGGCACAATTTGTACATTTGTTAACATGCACCGCGGTTGCACACAATTTGAACATGTAACATGACCGCGGTTGCACCATTTGTACATGTAAACATGCTTGCGGTTGCACATATTATTGACATGTAACATGCTGCCGGTTGTACCATTTATACAGTGTAAACATGCGTGGTTGCACATGTATTTGTACAGTAACATGCTGGGTTGCACAATTTTGACTGTAACATGCCGCGGTTGCACATTTGTACATGTAAAATGCTGCGGTTGCACAATTTGAACATGTAAACCTTCTGCGGTTGCACAATTTGAACCTGTAACCTGCTGCGGTTACACCCTTTCC